>RJWM01023509.1:0-32088 GCA_004363535.1 Dasyprocta punctata
TCCCTCCCCTGTAGCCCTTCTAATGAAACCTACCCATTTCACTAAGCCCTTCCTATCTATTCTTCTGTAGTCACCTGAATTCAGGTCCTCATTTATCATTTGATCACCTGTAAGATTCTAAAAGGAATCACTCACTCGCTTAGACTTCCTCTAGAATCTAGCCTCCACAGCCCACCTACTGAACTTTCCAAATGCAAATCTGATTGCACACCTAGCACCTGATTAAAAACCCCTCAGTGGATCCCCTGAGCCCTAGACACAAAATCCAAACATCTTGGTCTTCTGGCCTCATCTCCCTCAACCAAACTGCCCATTATTCTCCAGTAACCACACAGAATCTAGACAAAAGCTACACTGTCCTTGCCTTTGTATGCCCTGCATAGTATGCTTTTCACAGTTGCTATGAACATCCTAATCCTCTACTTTACGTCTATTTTGTGGAGTCTTTCTGCAATATGCAGTGAACCAGAGGTTTTCTTCCCTACAAAACCTTTTCTCAACCAACCAAGTAGTATTTGTTATATTTCTACCTTTGCCAACCCAGTTCCTAGTTGTAAATTCTCTATGACCATTATTTGTTTCTATGTCTCTTTTCCCAAGTACATACTAAACTTCATAAAGGATGGGACTGTGTTTTATTTGTCTTTGTTTTCCAGCTTATGCTTCATAGTAAGTAAGAGACCAACAATATCTTATCAAATGGGTTGATGGATGGATGGGTGGATGGGTGAGGGGATGGATCAGTGATATTTCTTTTTTCATGTACTTTGCCTCTGATAGGCTGCAGCTCGGTATTCTAGAATAGCAAGCTCTTTTTTTGACTCTCAATAGATAGTTCTCTGGATTATCCAAACCTCACCCGACATCTGAACCCCACAAACTTTCTGTGAGTAGGATTCTTTAAGATTCAGTTCAAATAAATCACTCATTCATTGTTCTCTCATAATATGTTTATTTGTACAATTATTTGTACTATAAAACCTTTTAACGCATTTAGCTATAATCATTAATTTAAATATCTCTTTTAATAATGTTAAGATTCCTGAGACAACAGCTATAGTTTCTCATTTTTATTTGTATTACCAACGCAGAGGATAGCACAAGATGACAGCAGATGTTTGCTAAATACATTTATGAAGGTACACTTAAGTTTATGGAATGAAATAATATAGGTGAGGGTCCTTTTGTAAAGATGAAAACAAAATGGTAGGTACTTTTATCATCTTCATCATACCAACAAATCATTTCCTTTCCTCTCCTCTTAGTTCTTTCTACATAGAAAGTCCAAAGATCTTTGTCTAAATTATCAGTTCATACAGACTTTCTTACTTCTACTCAGAGTACATTCTGACATTAAACTAAACCCCTCAACACATGGATAAAATCTAGAATATAAAGAGGGTTGAAAAACAGAATCAGCTGTCTTGCATTTTAGTTTCAGCCTTGAAACACTAGGTAAATGATAAGAATATTTTAAAAATGAAATCACTTCAGATGCCATTTTCTAGGCTGACAGCAATATGTTTTTCCTAAATTTACGTCTGTTCCTTATATAGGCATATCAATTCATTATGTATATTATATATAATGTCAGATTTTTAGTTGAGGAGAAAAGTATAAAATATGCAGCAGAAGAAATTATATCATATGGATGTTAAGAACAAATACTTGATACAAAAATCTCACCTTCCTGCTGGGAAAAATCTCAAAGTATTTCACAAATGACACTGCAATTATTTCATTCACCCTGAAAAAGGGACTTTCCTCAGTGTGAAATTCTGTAGTTGTGCTGCATGACATAGCTACCTAACTAGTTAGAGCATATTATGAAAAAGATCTACCTTAAACCTGGGGAACATCAGAATTAGGTGAGAAGAGAATTATTCATGGGTATAGAATATGACATGAAGAAGACTAGATGAGGTTAACATATCCACTTTAATGAGATGTGTGATGAGGCCACTGAGGCCTGGGGGTGGGAGGAAGACCTCTGCTAATCCTCATCTGAAGGACATCAGAGTCCTTTTTCCTAGGGTACCATACTGACATTAGGGGTCAAACCTTTCTCCAAGTGGGAAAAAAAAATACTTGCATAAATGAAATTTCAGTAGCATGTTGGCAGTCCGTGGAAGTCATCCAACAGAATGTCAGTTTCATGTAACTAAGTCACCTTGGTAGGCATTCACAGAGCTGAGTTCTCCTCGATGTCATTGTGGTAGTGTGTGTTTCTTCATAGAGTAAGAGCCAGCAAGGTGGAATGGTATTGTGCTGCTGGTTGAATTTCTCATCATGGGAGGAATTTATTTAAGAACATGGTTTCTGAACACAAAGGGAGTCTGGACTGCTTAGAACTCCTTAGTTCAGAAGTGGAGTTACTTACATTGTTTGAAACTTAGTTTTCTCATCTGTAAAGTTGTGATATTCATAACCTTTTCATGTAATTTTACTAAGGATTAAAAGAACTAAAGCTGTTAAATGTTGATTTTTTTCTAGCATCATCTGTATCTTCCCTTCTACCTTCCACTAAGGTCCAATACCAAATTCCTTTTTAAAGACTTCCCTTTGAAAAATACACATGATCAGTAACACTGTTTACTTCTCTTGTGTTTCACCCTGTGTTTTTTTCAATAAGGAGAATTTACATAAGTTCCTTTAATTGACTTCACACTAATGCTTAGCTATTCAGAAAAGAGGGTCCTATCACTAAATACCAGTAAAACAAATAAAAATAAAGTTAAACTTTAATTTTAATTTAAAAGTTAAATTTAAATTTTTGAAAACCAGTAAAAGGTAGATTGCAATTAATCTCTCTCAGATATTCCCACTCACTTCAAACACACATCCCTTCATTCGTGCCACTTTCTGAAGCAGTTCCGGAAGTCCTCTTTCCTGAATGTCTTTTAGTTTTTCACTGTCATGGCTGTCTTGATGTCTTGAATCAATTAAATACATTTACCTTTCATATGAATAAGATGAATGAGAATACACCATAATGTTTTCATGAGCCTGCCTTTCTGTTGAATGGCACTTGGCAGATAGCATTTAATGAATTTTAACCACATTCCATAAAGGGACTCATGAAAGAGGACTTCTAAAACTGCTTCCAAAAGTGGCAAGAACAGTGAGGTAAGTGTGTTTGAAACAAGGGGAGTATTTTGAGGAGGATTAATGGCAATGTGTCTTTTACTGTAGTATTTTCTTAAACTTTTTATTAGTAGTATATGTTTTTAATACATAATTATATTCATCTTGAAGAATTGGTGCATATACATATCACATAAAACCATATTTTTATCACACCTTCTCATATATATTTAATGAAAGTGAATTTCTCTATCCCTTCTTTTCAACTACATTTTTTGATGCCAAGAATATCAACTTAATTGCTTTCCTTATGAAGAAATGTTCTGCTTTACATATGACTATAAATTTTTAAAGCATGTTTTACAGAATTTACCAATTCTTGCAGTCACACTCCTTTCCATATGTTTTTCTACAAGGTAAGAATTCACAGGACTACTTTTAGAACTTACATGTGTAGATGAATCTTGTTGGACAATGTTAGTCTTGCTCTAGAAGCAAACCTCTCTCTGTGGTAAAATTCTTCAGACAGGATTTATAATGTAGGTAACAATTATGTACCATAGTAGAGAACTGATTCTCCAAGGTCCCCACTCACTTTTAATGAGACTTTCATGAAACCACAATAAAAGACTACAGGGATCTTATGGTTTAGATGTAAAATGTGCCCCCAAAGTTTCATGTGGTCAGGTGAGGCTTTCAGAAGGTCAATTAATTACTGGGGCACTATACTCACCTATACTCATCCGTGGATAGGCGGTGGGGCCCAGTAGAAGGAAGTGGATCCCTGGAGACAGTGCCTTTGGAGAATATATCTCTTGATCTGGCTTTTCCCTGTCTCCCTGCTCCCTGACTGCCGTAAGGTGAACTGCTTTCCTTCACCATGCCCTTCCACCATGATGTTTCTTCTGTGAAGCCAACTGACCAGGGACTGGAACCTCTGAAACTGTGAGCCAGAAATAAGCCATTTCTTCCTCTAAATTCCACATGTGAGGCATTTTATTCCAGCAACAAAAGCTGACTAATTACAAGGCTGTTGTGGGCCATTGTCTTTTACTCTGAGAGAAATGAAGCCTCATTAGTGAACTTTGACCTGACTTAGGTGAGGGGATGACACATTTGTTGCTTTGTTTAAAACAGATTATAAGAGAGCAAAGATAAACCTGATAGAGCAGTTGAGAATCTGTTGCAGGGATCCTTCATGAAACTGTAGTGATTTGGATCAGGAAGGGAGCAAGGGAGACAGTTTTGAAGGTTGAGCCAAGAGCATATCCCAGTGGGTTAAATACAGCAGGTAAGAGGAGAAAAGTGAACAAGAAGGACCACAAGGATTTTGGTGTGACCAGTTAGAACAGAGTTTGTGTTAGTCCACTTTCCATTACTGTAGCAAATGCCTGAGATGAATCAACTTGTAAAGAGAAAAGGGTATTTTGGCTCACAGTTTGGGAGGCCCAGTACATGATCCTGTGAACATACTGTTTTTAATCCTCTGATTGGGTTGGGGGAGGGGTGTCTCAAGGCAAAGCACACTTATTCACTTCATGGTTAGATGAGAAAAGAGGGGGGAAAAAAGAAGCTAGAGTCTCAATATATCCTTCAAGGACACACTGAGTGACTAAAGGACCTCCCACTAGGCCCCATGTCTTAAAGGTTCTCCCAGTAGTCCCATGGGATGGTGACCAAGCCCTAAAACCAGAAGTTTTTGAGGGTCACATACTCATCCCATAGTACAGTTGCCATCAATTGAGATAGTGAAGGGTGCTGGAGCAACCAATTTTTGGATGTTGAATGAAGGGCTCAAAATAAGACATGTTAAGTTCTAACTATTTGACATCAGTAGAGAGCTAGAACAGGCATCCGATCTGATCTGCTGATAGGTGTTCTGTACACTTTAGTCTTTATAAGGGACTTAAAGCAATGTGGCATTCACAGGAATAAAGTAACAAATGTTATGACTAATATAGTTCCTTTTTCTTTGATCATGTCATTCAGTTTGTCCAAAACAGTTGTAAAGGTTTGCTCTTACTTTTTATATGTAGTTTCACTCTGACCTAGCAATTAAAGACCTCCACAGGGTAATAAGCTTTTTCTTGCCTTTCTGGGCTATTCAATTCTTTACCTGCATATTATCCTTTGATGGCAAATTCCAAATATTTCAAGTGTAGTTTGAGGTTACTGTGGGCAGGGAATCAAATTTTGAAGTAAAAACTAAAATACACTATGTACATATTTAATCTACGTAATTCTGGAAAATGTCTAAAAATTTTAGCCATACAGTATGGCTGCACAGTATGATGTTTAAAAAATATTTCAACCTTGAAAGCACATCATTTTGAGTGACTATCTTGTCTCTCAAGTTCTGATTTCTCCATTGGTGAATTTGAGAGCTGATAGGATTGTGGAACGTACTAAGTGAGGTAATAAGTGTAAAGCACTTGTGTATTTTCATTGTGTGTAGTTTGTTACTAAGCAGGATTCTTTGGAGAAAACAGAATATGTTTACTATAGAAAGACATGTATTCTTTTAGCCCAGCAATTTTGGAAGCAGAAGATGGTCTCCATGGTAAGAAGTTGGGAAAGGAGTAGTGTTAATAGAAGACACCATAGAGCTAATGCACACTTTGGAATATAAAGGAAAGATTTTTTTTTTAGCCTCTCTGCCTAAAACAACATTGTAGACTATAAGTTATGCTCAACTAGTACATAGGACAAAAAGCCAGCTGTAATATGATGGCTCAGAATAAAAGTCAATAGGAAACTTGACGAATCCCAGTGAAGCAGAACCTCTCACACCTGTGACACACGGACTCTTAATTGGTCCTCCCATGGTTTGGAAGAAAGGCTTTGAAAATACTTCTGACTTCTTAGAAGCAGATTTATAGACATATAATAGTACTTTGATCCTTGCATCCAGAGGTTACCAAAATGAAAAATACCAGCATGGATAAAAGCCTAACAAGACAATGGTCATCTGACATTCAGAACTCTTCTCCAGTCCGGTGTTAGATCTCCAGCACTTGCTTTCTGTATCCTTAGCTCCCTTTACTAGGACTTTTCTCTCCATTTTTTCCATGTTGGTAGGATGTTTTAATTGTTTCTTATCTATCTACATGATTGAATATCTGCAGTGATATTTTGGGGTTACCTTAGTGCTTTCTTATTTGGTTGTTGTAATCTAAATTTCTTGATGAGTTTTCGCCTGATTTTTTTTGAGACAGGGTTTTACTATGCAGTTCAGGCTGGCTTTTATTCACTTTGTAGCCCAGGCTGGCGTTGAACTCACAGTGATCCTCCTGCCTCAGCCTCCTGAGTGCTGGGATTATAGGTGTACACCACCATGCCCAGCCTGAATTTTTACCTACTTTTTCTCTGCACTCTGCACCTACTTTTTCTCTGCACTCTGTTCCTGTCTGAAGCCTATACTTAGCTTACATTTCCCATTTCCTCCATTACCGCAGTTACATCCAAAAGTAATTGTTTACCTAATATAATATCTATTGAAATGAAAAGACACCCATGAAATTTACCATCAAATAATAAATTTTATTTTAAGCTACACACACCAAAACATATACATTTATATGAGTGTTTTCCCATTTTTTAAAAAAAATGTTGGGATGATATTCCTATGAGGCTTTGGAATTAATTTTAGAACTACTTTAGAATCTTCATAATAAAATCATCCTGCTACATTACAATAAAACCTTCCTGTTTACCCAGATCAGTATCATTCATCTAATTTATAGATCTGATGCCAAATTTATTTTGATAGGTTCCATAGTTCACAGCAATCCTTAATAGGGTAAAAATTTAACCCATTAAGGATTTTCAGAAAAATGTGGGACATATCCTAAACTCTGAAGAAGTGTTACAGAATTATTTCTGAGTAATGGTAGCACAATTCAAATAAATCTGTAGTCCGAAGTTCAAGGGAAACCTCTCTTTTAGATGGACACATTGTCTTGCTTCTGGTCACAAATTGAATTTACTGTTTTATAGTCACATCATAAGAGCTACCTCAGTAGTTATTTTATTTGATTTAAGCTACGTTCTAGTACAAAGCATACTTAAAACTTCTCATCTGTATATGTGGAAAATACACTCTTAATAATAAACATATGCCTGTCTCATTGTCTCTAGGACTATAGTTCATAAAAAGGAGCTGCTGGAGTTTGCTCAGCTTGGCTGCTACTTGGAATATGATCTCTTTGGTATTGAATTTCTTAATTACGTGTTCAACCAAGATATTGATATGCCCGACGATAACAAAAGAATTAGAAGGTAAATATGGTTACACCTCTCATAGCATTCTCTTTTACCATCCCTTTTTGATTGTCATATACCTGGGTGAGTAGTAGCAAAGATTCAGAAAACAGTAAGCAGGCTAAAGCACAGAACTGCAGAGAAAAGTATATCTGAGCTGTTTCAGGGAGAAAATCTCTCTATATTATTTCAAGGAGAAAATGAGTCATCCTAAGTAGGCTAAAGCGTAGCAGAGCCTGAGAAGTTCAGTGCAGATGGGCAGCTGACAAGAAACACAGATAATGCTCAACCCCTGCCATGACAGGAAGAGAACAAAAGACATTTTCCTCCTTTACTCCTAAAGAAATAAGCGGTTTCTCTCCCAGGCTGACCATGCTGAAGCCATACCTTCCTGTGGTTAACATGTGAAATGCTTCATTTAAACTTTCACTAAGGGGTGATTGTAATTTAAGTGCTAATAGTGCAGTGCCTGAACACCATATAAAATGTAATCTCCCCAAACTGTCTAACGTGTCATCAAGCAAACAATTGTATGATTCATTCTTTGCAAATAAGTAAAAAATTTCAGAAGCCTAGGGTGGCTACTGGAATAGATCTTCATAGCATGGTAGTATAAAGATTGAATGAACCAAGTTAGGGAATCTGGAAGGAGGAACGGATTTGGGATTGACATGAGAGACTTCAAGAGTATCTAAGTGTTGCTATCCAGTGGGCCCTATGGTAAGGATATGAAGCTCAGAGCAGACATTCAGGCTGAAAAGTAAGTTTGGATATGACTGGTGATAGCTCAAGCCATGGGATGAAAGAGATTACTCAGAAAGAAGAACCAGAACAAATCCTGGGACACAGAAAGAACCATCCAAGGACTGTTTAAGAAGTTCTCAAACCAGTAAAATCATGGAACAATGTTCTTATGGAAGCTGTGGAGAGATATGCTTTAGCAGAAAGGCTTGGGATATCAAGTGAAATCAGGACAGAAAAGCAACCATTGGATTTCACCGTTAGGCGGGTCTCCTTTCCCATTTAGTAAGTGTGGGTCTCAGTAGAAGGAATGAGCTTGAGGAATGAGTCAAAGGTGAGGAAGAGGTGAAAGCCTGGTGGTTACTCTTTCAAAAAGCGTGCTAACAAAGGGAAGCAGGTAGGTGAGGCAGAAACTGGAAATACAGGATCAAGGGAAACTTTTATTGAGAGTTGAGCAATTTGTGTGGCTGGCAGGAAAAGAAGAGAAACAGAAATGGAATGGATCCAGGGAAGCAGTGCCATTCCACAAGGGTTGTGATAGAATGTATGTGAAATGATGTGTGTGCAAAGTGGTTTTTTTTTAATCTCGGCATCTTGTACAGTAGAAGTGTTCAATAGATAATGACTTTAAAAAGTGTGAAGAGATGAGAAATATAGAGGTAGGTTTCTCAGGGGACAAATACATGGAGTTTGGAAGCAAATAGAAAGTTGGTTGAAAAGATATTTTCTCCATAGAAATGAAAGCACAAAGAAAGCAATGATATAAACACAGATAAATGTAATAAAGGAACAGGAAAATGAGACCAATGGCCACGTGTTCTCTAGTGTCTCTGTGAGGTAGACATAGTCACCTCCTGAGAAAGAAGGAGTAGACTCAGGGCAGGATCTTGTAAAGAGGAGTGAAGTCTAGGAATTGCTGTTGGGTGAATGAGGAAGACACTAAAGCCATGTATCTGAGATTTTGATAAGGCTGGAAATCATAATTGCATGACTGTATGTTGCTAGCAGTGGACGTGATTTGGTGATTGTTTTTCTAAAAAATATTTGGGTTTTGGTAGTAGGATCAGAGAAGTTTCTGAGTAGAAGTGGAAAGTGTGAACAGTTTGAGAGATGCAGAGTTGAGACTCTACTGGAGAAATGTGGGTGATAACCATGGGGACCGATGAGTCATAGAGATGAGGGCCCTGGAGTCCAAGCTGGTGGAAAGCAGACAGAGAAAGAAACAAGGAGATAAATAGGAATAACGAAGCAGGGCAAATACCAGAGGCCTTCATGAAGTGGGTGAGTAGATACATGAGTGAATGGAAAAAGCAGAAAGAGGCCGTGTGATCAGAGTTGGAAAATGAAGATTGAGATTTCAGAGAAAAGCACCTCTCATGATCTCAAGGTCTAGAATATGGTTATAAGGGTAGAAAACGAATTAGAGTGGAAAGAAACAAAACTATAATCAGGAGACTGAAGTTATAGGTGATTAAACAGATACACATTGGGAAAAAGAGAAAGATGCTGAGCCAGTAAGAGTATCCTCCTGAATGACCTCAGCAACAGTGAAATATGCTTGAAGTTTAATATCATGGGAGAGAGACAGCTTGTTGATAAATGTTACACTCGTTATGTAAGGTGGCAGCCACTCTGTGAGTAAACTGCTACGACTTAACCAATGAAGCTAGGTCTTTTTTTTTTAGCATTTATACCAGTTCTTTGGCAAATAGATTTATTGTTTCATTTGTTTTATGATTTTAATTTATTTGCTCGGGAGCACTATGAATGCAGGGCAATAGGTTTCCCTGGGGCCCTACTCAAGAGGTGAACATTTGTTGCTCAAAGACAGCTAGAATATAAAACAAGGTTGTGTGGTAGGTCTTTATGGTCTTTCATATCACAAACATGACTTCATGATGAATGCCCTCAACATATTTTACAGTTCGTCTTCGACACGGAAAGTTTGCCTTCAGGATCTGTTTCCTTTTCCTAAGCCACTCTGTGGCAGTGAGGTGTGTGTTTTGCATCCCTAATCCTTCCATGAGGTTTCCAGATCTTCTGGAACAAGAGACATGAGTTTTTTAAAAGGAAACCTGTGGAGATATAAAAAAGGATCAAAGGTTTCCCCTTCCCATTTCTGCTTCGATTCTTTTAATTATTAGTTCAAGGATAAGAATTTAACTTTGATTCTTTTATCATGTTAAATGTCAACATTCTGAATGTATGCAAATACATCAAAATTTTATATGAAAGAATGTATATTTAAATGTATATATATGATATATATTTGTGCTGTGTTGTGCACAGGTGCATATATGCATACATATGTGAGTTTAATCTTTCTTAAATTAAAACCATTGCATTGAGTCATTCTATCCAAGCATAGCTCATGTTGTTTTTTGTTTGTTTATTAGCTTTTTTTTTCAGACAGGGTCTCACTATGCTCTTGAACTTGCTATGTAGCCCAGGATGACCTTGAACTCTCATTCTCCTGCCTCCGTCTTCCAAGTGCTAGGTTTACAAGCATGCGCCACCACGCCTGACCATTTCATGTTAATAGCTGAATGGACCCTTTTGACTGTGCCTTACCCACTAGTTCATTGTCCCCTTGTCATAGGCGTTTGGATTTTATCATTTATCTGCAATCCCTTTTTAGCCATACTAGTCTGAAGTAGCTCTGAGATTTCAGAATGCAGAACTACGCTTCTGCCTACCTCTGGTTTTCGGCACCAGAATTTCTGTGTCTAACACCTGTTTTCAATCTTGTGCTCCATTTCTCAAATCTTATTATATCTCCTCCTTTTCACACTTTGTAGTCTCTCTCTAATATTTGTTTGCAAAACACTAACTCATTTGTATTGCTATAATTACTGTAATTTTTTGTCTTCTCATCTGTAGTGGTTCCTCCCTTCTGGCAGCATCTCTATAACTCCTGTTCTTCCACGTAGTGGCAGAAACATGTGAAATGATCTCTTCATTATGGCGTGACTAGGCAGATTTCCTTGGTAGTCAGGATGGAAGTGTGTTTCTAGAGCTACAGCATTATCTTGTTCATGAGACACTCTCCCGATTCTTGACTTTAAGGAGTTGTAAAAGTTTCATTTTAAAGAAGTGTATCTTATTCACCACATGGCTTCTTTACTACTTCCCAATTTGATAACTTTGTGTTTCAAGGTGTGGTAAAAGTCAACTTACAGGAATTTGTTTATTCATACCTATGCCTTCATGGTAATGAGATAGCATAATTTTTAGATAAGGAAAGGACATTTAAAACTTTGGGAAATGCTCAGAAAATATCAGGATGAAATGGAATTCTGTGCACTTACAGGACAGGCATGAACTTCACGTGGAAGGTGCTGTGGTTTCTAGAGAAGGTGCCCAGGCTGGCTCTTCTACTCTGGCCCTCACACCCCTTTGAGCTGCAAATTTAACATCTAATCTTAAATTATAATTTATTTTAAATGTATGTTCTCAGAGGCCATGGCTTTATGCCTGAGGTGTGTGTGTGTGTGTGTTGTGTCACACATCCTACTTAGGATCGTAGTTGTTAAATAGAACTCATGCCCCAGAATCCCAAGAAATGCTATCTATGGAAACAAAAATGATGCCTTTCAAATAATCAGGCCCTGGCGGAAGGTGCTGTCAATTCCCTTCTATCCACGTGGGACTCGCAAGGCTGTGTGAGAATCCCGGGGATGTGCCGTGTCAGCCAGTTGCACCTCTGCTATCAGAGACCCTTGGAAGTCAGGATAGATGCTGCCCGGAGCACAGACATACACAGATGGTGGCTGTCGCTAGGTGACTCACACTACAGATTACTGAATTTAACCAAGCAAAGAGGATTACATTTTTAGACAATTGTCAGGGAGCCATTCTTTAGACAACTGACTATACATTTAAAGGAACAGCTTATTATTTTAACAATCCGGTTGACAGGGAAGGAAGACAGACTAAAGATTTTGTTTTGGGTTTTTTTCTGTTTGTTTGTGTGTTTGTTTATTTATTTTTACTCAATTTCATCCAATGCTCAGAAATTACTGTTACATCAAAATTCCCATAGATTTCAAAGAAATAAATGCTCAAAATACAGAGGTGCTTTTGTCACACCAGCCTCATTGCTGTGTAGCTCCTATCATATGGCCCTCACTTACAAACCAACTGACTTAATCTAAGGGTTTTATTTGTATGGAGATTCCTTTTGTTTCCATATTTTAATCACAAATGCCCACTGATTTTATGTGCTAGATAAAAAGAAAGAGAAACTGGGCCTACTAAGACCAGCATTTGAAAGAGAACAGCTGAATATAAAACCAGAACCAAGTTATTTAGTGAAATGCTAAAGTAGTCATTCATTTGAGCTGGCAGATCCTATTAGAAGCTATCTTTAATGCCACATTGCCAAGCATTGTCATAAATATCACAGGCTAGAAATTTCTGTGTGCATGGAATAAGGATCTTATTCCTCCTAGGAGGCAGCAAATATCTTTATCATCACCACACAGTATTTATTAAGGGTCTCCAGGTACACATGCCACAGTGGACGGCAGTATCCTTAGGACAAACACGATAGGTTGATGAGCACGAAGTTTAAAGCACTCAAAAATTCTTGCATGTGAGACAAATGTCATCTAATGAGTTAATATTTTCACAGGGTGAGTCTCCTGGTGGAGGAAGGCTACGGAGATCGAGTTCTGATGGCCCACGACGTACACACGAAGCATCGTCTGATGAAATATGGCGGTCATGGCTATTCTCATATACTCACCAACATTGCTCCTAAAATGTTACTTAGAGGTTTAACTGAGAGTGCCCTTGATAAGATACTGATAGAAAACCCTAAGCGATGGCTCACTTTCAAATAGGTGGTTGCTTATGAATTGGCACCTTACGTATAAAACTTGCAGAAAATCTTTAGTGATTTCAACCCCACTGTGCGATGTTAATCAGATCTATATAGGATGCGGTGACTGATTATTTCCTTCCCATAAGAAGGATTTGCCTTCTGTGTAACAGGTTATTTGCACCTGTGGGGAGTTGCAGAGCCTAAATGTGCCTGATTGTTTGGCCTTAACAAAATAAATACAGGAAAATCCTTATTTCCAAAGAATGATTTCAAGTTTTTATACCCTAAGAGTTTTTGGGTTTTTTCCTAATCTATCAGCTATACTCCTTGAGAAAATTTAAAGTGTTTCTGGTTAAATTGCCCCCTTCTGGAGCAATCTAATGGTTCTTGTAATATTGATGATCCTACTAATTATCCTGCTGTTCTTTAATTAATGCTTAATGAATAATATGGCACTTTCAAATAGCTTTTGCTGTGAGGGAAGTTAAATTTTGAGAGTTTTTATTCCAAAGGATACTGTAATGTAATTACCAACTCACAACAATAAAAATATTTTAGAAGGCTAACTGTATGCTATCCACCTATCTACAATAAATCAATTTTGATGCTTTGGCCTTCTGGTGTCCTTATTGTCTTTTGGGGTTTTTTGGGTTGTTTTGTTTTGTTTTGTTTTGGAGTTTTTTGCCATAATTTTTTTTGTTTTGCAGAGTTTATATAAGAACATGTAACAGTACTGAATTATAAAAATTCAATCATAAAAGTCAGAATATATTACATAATATAGTTTAATGAATCATTACATTTATAATAACAAAGGCCACAATTTAATTAATTCATAAGATATAATGCAAAAAAGAGAAATGTTTGCCTTATATATATTCCCTTTTTTTCCTTTATCTTTTATTTGTTTTTCCTTGGGCCTAAACAGAAAAAATAATTCTTATATAGCTAAAGAAAAGGTCAGATCTATTGGAAATGACACTGTGATTCTAAAGCCTTCTCTTTAAAAGGTGTCCAGGCCTGATATTTTGTGTAAATAAGGCCTTTTTAAAAATTGTTAGTTAAAACTCTTAATTGATCTGCACTGCTGTTTATAAAGTAATATTTTGACTGAATCTTTACTCTGCTATTTGTTTTCTTCAATGAATCTCCAATCTGTTGCTGCCAATTCCTCTTTGATAAATATATATCATTAAAGAGAAAAAAATTCATTTATGAGTTGTCTTACATATCAGAAAGACCAAAGAGAATTAGTCGTTATTCTTAATGAATGGGCCACGCGTTTTTAATCATGTAAATCACAACAGTTACTCAGACCAAAGCATTTAAACACAGCAGACCCTACCTTCAGATGAGAACATCATGCGCAACTTTTGGAAAGTTGAAGTTGACTAAATTAAAGATGTTTTAGCTGATCAAAGATGATCAAGCTTTCTGTGTATTTGAACAAAAAGTACCAAAGAGGAATGAGCCATGAGAACAAACCAGTTCCTGTAAGTGAAAAAAAATGCAAATGTCCTTCACCAGTAAAACAAGCAGATTTTTAAATCTTTGTTTTTGAAATCTACTTGTCAAAAGAGTCTTCAAAGGCGACTGAAAAGAAAACAGATTTTTTTTTCATTGTAATAATGGAAATTGTGTGATAGTTAGGATGTATCAACATGCATTTTAATCTTTTTCTTAGATGAAATAGATGGCTTTTGGCAGTGTATTTTAACTACAGAGAAAGGGTTTGCATTCCTTCCAAAATGTACTGTCAGCTTCCATCCACCTGAGAAAAAGAAAAATTGATAACTCAGATGCATGTAATTCATAGACATGGTGAAGGAGAGCCACTTTGTTGCTGCCGTCCTGATGTTAACAATCTGCCAAAGAATGCAGTACAAGTATTGATTGGCTTATGGTAATGAAGAAGCCATAGGCTTAACTCATACATGTGAAGTGTAGGACACTTTCACCTAAGATTTAATTTTCTGGATAACTCTTAAAGAGAAGTCACATTAATTATTTTGCTGTTCCATATATTTTTGTCACCTAAAATATATTTCAATCCAAAATAAGTCCAACAATTTACACTTGTTTCTGTGTGTGTGTATACACATATATTTTTTAAGTTAAATTTTTGAAGCTCTACAGCCACTGTACATCAGGGACTGAAGCCATATGTATATAATGTTTCATCTAACATACACATGTATATGTATAGAAATATGTGTGTGGCAGGTTTTTATATAAAATATATACACTGTTGTCATCCTGGTTAGATGTGAAATTGTTAATTTTGAGATAACTTCAGGCCACAGATTTGTAGTAACTGTTTGAAGGCCTTAGTTAGTGTCCCCTTGGTAATGCATGCAGTAGCTCAAATTAAACCTTTGTGCATTGGGTTATGAATAATCTTTTGTTCCAAAGAAGGCAAAAGCCTCAGTCTGATTTAATACCAAAGAATAAATTCCTCTGACTTTCCAAGTAAATCTAAATATATTCTATTGACAAATGGACACATAGGGGATTTTCTAAGTACCATACATAATTGCACATTTTCACACTTAGAGGGTAATCCTATGATACAATTTCAAACTCTAATTTTTAATGACTATCACTAGAAAAGAGAAAAAAAATTCATAAGAAAAGAAAAATGCAAAAATGATCATAGGCTTGGGAATTCCCACAGATCCAGAAAATTCCAGGTTAAGGCTTGAAGTTGAATCATTCCAAGGTCTAGCTCTAAAGTTAACAAGAGTACAAGGCAAACAATTTCTTTGGGGACAAGCAGTATTACTTCAATTAGACCTTCTCCTGCAGGGTAAACTGATTCTTCCCCACACTATGAATGGACTCCAAGTATCATAATAAGCAGGTAAACTCACAAGAACCAAAGCTGACATATGGATAAAAGCAGCAAGATCACAGTACACCAAAGTATCATATATATTGAAGAAATAATTCAGTGTCTTAGATTTTTCTATAAAAATTTGTGATCTATATAGGACTTCATTCACATGGACACTAACAATAAGGAGTATTTGCTTTGGCGGTAGTGGATCACACATCTGCTTATCTTGCTTTAAATATTTTTTTTACATAGTGTTTTTGAGTGATACAGATGTGAGTCAGGTAGCATTTGATTTCCCCACATATACACAACTGAGGTGCATCCCCTGGGATCCTTCATTCACTGACGTTAGTCATACGAATCCAGTGTTCAGACTCAGAACAATAAGCTTAGTTTCTGCATTATCAGTCAGCATAAATAATAAATCCAGAAAACGTGCTGTATTTGTTGTTGTTTCCTCCATGGGCTTTCCCACCATCTAACTTGATATAGACTTCATCTCCTGGTTCCAGATGAAGAACCACACTGTTACTGGCATAGTCATAATTCTGATCAGCATCTTGGGCGATTGCACTAGCACGCACCTATGTGAAACAGACAAGAATTAAGGTTAGTGAAACAGAATTCTCCAGTTTTCATTTTTGCTCACCACACAGTGGCCTAAACAGACTTGCTGTCATAGTATGAAATGTCACATAAAGATAGGGACATCCACCTTAGCTTCAGAGTTTTATAATCATCTCTGTAACAGTTTCAATTATGTTACTGCAAAGGAGGAAAGAAAGGTTAAAATACAGTGCTTTAGTGAGGGACATCCCAGCAATCTTTGCTAGCATTGTAAACAAAGCAAACCAATCTTGCCTTTGCCTACATCACCACTTTTTCTAATTCCCTGAATCTCTATGCTCAATCACTTTTTGAAATGTAAGTAAGAGCATTGTTTTGCATTTCAATTTAAGACAAGTAAGCATACACTAACCAAATCAGAGTACAGAAGTTCAAGTCTAACTTCAGCGGCTCATCACAATTAGAAAGTTGGGATTTGCACTAGGTAAAGACCCAGAGAAATACTACTATGCTACTATATAGGAAGAAATAAAGGGAAAAAAATGTCCTTTAATTTAGGGCTTTCAAAATCTAATATAAGCAAAGCCCCTTTTACCAGGCTATTTCAGAAACTTAACTCATTTAAATATCTTTGGTAATATCATCCACTTTTTCAGAGTGTTTCTATTTCCACCTTTTTACCACTTAATTACATGCAATGAAAGCAACAATTTAATTTCAACCTATCTAAAAGTTATAGAAGGAATTAAATTTCTGTACTTAAAGTCTCTCAAATTTCTAGAGTTTCTGAATGATCTCATTGAATATCCTATTATATAACATATAGATGTTTCAAAATATATGATTTGTTTAAGGATGGAGATTGCTTATAATCTGCACATGTTGAGTCTGTGGTTTTATCAATGAATTGATAAATGTTTGCAAACAGTCAAATTGCCTATCTTACCACATAATATGGACATTCTGTCATATTCTCAAATCAAATTAGTCTTCATATTCATTTAGATATATTTTGATCCTAGCTTTCACTAGGCAGACTTGTATTTGACTGATTTCAGTAACACATCTTCTACTTTGTGGCTTGTTTCTATTCCACTATAATGATATTTCCCCAAATAACACAGCATGATTTAGTGGTTTTGTGAACCTGCACTATGTAATAATGCATGACTTGGCGTACAATATGCTGGATTTTTATCACTTGGCAAAATGACAGAAAAGAGACATAAGTCAAGAATTCCCATACATTCCTTTCAAAATTTAAAAGATAGGTTTTCAAATTAAATTTTCATGGGACACGTTCTCACATTCATGCTGAAATGTTAAAAAAGGAGAAGGCTCTTTGACATTGCTGAACTTGTAATTCAAGTAATATTTCAAAATTTTCTTTCTGGGTGTCATATAGCAAAAGGAGAAAAGAGCTTAAAGGATTTAGAATTGCTTAACACTGTACTAACTGGAAAAATATAACGAAAGCAATATGCCATGGTAATTATGTTTAGCAGCATTAGTCAAATGTGTACACCAATACTGAGGTGATCTGCTTTGACCATTAAATAATAATGCATTTGAACTTCATAATTTTAATGAGGAATTAGTTATCAGTGTGTAGAAGTTGAATGCTTTGATTATTTTCATTAATTTCTTCTAGTCATTAATTCTTATGGAAGGAGGAATCTACACAAGGAAGAATATGTCTTGTTTTTTTCAATATGTGGATTTCTAATGGATGAGAAAAAAATTAAAATACAAAATTGTAATTAGATATATTAGTAATATATTGCTGAATTATTAAACATAATATATTTCTCAGCTATTGTTAACCAGATACATGTTTTATTCAGTGCTTTGGATATTTAGTATATGCTCCATGGGTATTGTCCTTTATCCTTATTTTCTACATGAAGGCATTTGGGAACCGGGACACAGTAACAATCTCTTGATTTAGAAATAGTCATCTTTTAAAAACAATATAGTGCAGTTTTTATTCTATAGAATATAGCCACAAAACCAAGTAAATGTTACCATTTCTAATTCAGTAGGTGTAGCCACAAAAGCCTGCAAATGCATTAGACTGGAAGGTTACTCTCACGCTTTATACTTCCTTTGTTGGATAAAACCAGTGTGATTGCTTTATAATGAAAGTAATTCTCAAAATTTTAACCTACACTGTACCATAAGACTGTCCCAATAATAATCACCATTCCTCAGACTGCATGATTCAAGTATACCTGCTCACTTGATCACACTGTAAATGTAGAATAAGATTGAAATTTCAGCCTCTGGTATCTAGCACAGTGACTTTAACAATTCTTCCTTCAAGCCATCAAACTATTGAGGAAGGTAATGCTTTCTCCCTGGAGGTTATTTTCACGTTCCTAAATGTATACTGATTTCAGTAGTTGGTCAGAGAATGTAATGCATCTTTTTCTCAATCCAACATACATATTTCTACCTAAATTTACTTTAATGTCTTTTCTTATTATGTTAACCTTGTAGATTCTGCTTTATCTTTAACCCGCGTTTCACTGCTTCTAAAAATTCATCCATTTAACATGTCACTAGCCTATTAAATGAACATCAAACCACAAACTATTCATTCTATCTAAAATAACTCATGTCTGCTGGTGCCATAACTACTAATTTGTTAAAAGTAAAAAATCAGTTTTTAATTATTGTATAGTTCTAACCCTAAATCTGATTAGATTTATTATAGTGACTTATTATAAGACATAGTAATTGTATTAGTTAATACTTTTTTTCAGGTTTTCAGCTATAAGTATATAAACATTAAAATTTTTTTCTGTGTCTATGCAAGGCTGTTTGAGTCCAGTTTTTACCTTTAATATGCACTGTCATGAGCTTTCAACAAATAGGGAGATAAAATTTCAGTTGATGGCTTCATAGGGAATATGAGACTTCTGGTCCTTTTAGTGGTATGCTTGTGAGACTGTAATAGGTCGCATAGTTTTAGTATTGTCTTATTATTGAGGGTTCATCATTAGACACAATATTTATGGTAACATTTGGTAATTTAATTAATTGCTGCTGATGTTCTCCTAATTTCATTTTCATTGTGCTTCTGTGGAATCATAAACAAAAGGTTAAGTGGCACATTAGGTTAATTTACTGGCCTTTGATGTTTCCATCTGTGACCCTACCATTCAATACAAAGCAAAAATAAAATGGTGCTCCTAAGGGTATGGTCCAAAGGCATTACTCCCCACTACAGTGAACTGCCTTTCTTTTGTTGTTGTTGTTTAATTTTTGGGCATCTGAAAATCCACTTAATCCACAGACCATTACACTAACAAGGATCTCTGAGTTTCTGGTTTATGAAAACAAATTAGGTCAGCTCAGAGGGGGAAACTGCTGCTCATAGAAGTGATTAGACAAGAGTATAATTGAAAATCAAGGATAAAGTATTTATTTAAAATTAAGAAAAGGAGATTTTACAAGATTTCCCACACATAACTGGCTCCAGGCTGGACTTCAGAACAGTTCTATTCTAGAGCTGAAATTCCTTAACAGTAATATTGCAATGACCATTTTCTAAAGCAGTCCACACTGGGCTAAAAAATACATTGTTTGCTACTGTATTTATTTTTCTGAATGACCTGTTGCACACCTTTTGCAGAAAGAGTAGCTCAGTCTTGCTGATGGACAGCATTATACATTATGAGGTCAGCTGTTTAACCTTCTTTTTTTCCCTGCTTCTCATAGAATATGTATAATAGAGCCAATTTTTACCCCAAGCAATGAAATAATTTCAAAAAATAAAATGCTCATAGAAGACCTGAAGAGAATGGTTTTCCTAGAATCAGTGCAGTATATACAGCTTTTACAGTCTACACACTGACATTTAAACTAATTTAAATGAATCATTTCCTGATTTTTCATGGAAATGCAATTGCCTGATATTTTTTAATGTGACTATTTTAATACATTTGTACAGAACTGGAATCTTATTCCATGGTAGTTGATAGCTCTACAAGAAATCTCTGTCTCTTGATAGTTTTCTCCAGACCTAACCTTTGCGTCAGAAGAGGGCCAATTTGTAAATGAAGGGGTGCCTGCTGGATGCCTGCTGAGGGTCTATTCCTCAACCAGGTTGTTAGGTGACACAATGACTGTGTTTTGGAACGCTGACTCATACCTTTACAGCCATTTACCTATAACCATCCCGCTGCTCTGTGAATAATTTTTATTTATCTTAATATTATTTTCATGCATAATAACGATAATAAACAACCCTGTCAGTGCCTCCTGGTGGCCATTTTCCCTCTTTTTATGTGTCCTGAGGGTCCTTTAAACTATTTGCAGGAAAGGGAAAGAACAGGACTTCAAAGAAAAACTCCTACCTTTAGGACATTTGTCTCACATTTTTGAGAGAATTCTGACACTGAATTAGGTCTGGGGAAGAAATCCTGCTTTAACGGTCTTAATGGAAACCTGGGCTAAAACTGAATTTTCAGAGGCCCAGGGAGCTGAAGCCCAATGACCCTGGTTAAGCCAAAAGTTGCTGTTGGACAAAGGGCCTCCTGAGGGCGACGCAGGGGTCGCGGGCCACTCCCTATGTCATTCAAAAAGCACAGGGAAAGCACAGCGCTCAGTTTAGGCTGCCGAGAGCAGACTGCGAGGCCTCGCTCCTGGGGAGCTGACTGAGCGTGTTGGGAAGGTGCGATTACACTTAGCGGTAGTCGCAAGCACTTTGTTCCCCCTGTAAAAAATATCCAACATGCCTCGGTTTTGCAAGGTGCGCGAATTTCTCCAGCAAACAGTTCAGTGGTCCTAGCACAATACTTCAAACCGTGGCCCCTGTGGCAGCACCGACCAGCTCAGTAGAGCAAGATCTGGGGGCCGGGACTCGTCCGAGGCTACTTCATAGGCAAGACCACGGCCGCAGCCGCGTGCAAGCGACAAGGCTGAGGTTGGAAAAACCCTCTCCCGGGTGTCCCAGGGCTCGCTGGCGGCGGGACTCACGGCCACCGGGCTGAGCTCGGACGGGTCGCCCTCCTGGCCACCTGCATGTGCGTCCTCCTAGTCCAGTCATCAGAGTTTGGGCTCCTTGTTCGGGTGCCTGGGGTTTTATCGCGTAAACCTGCGAGCCTCAACTTTTCCTCTGGTTAACACTTCCTCCCTCCCTCTACCCCTCCTCTTGGGCTGAAAAACTGAGCCAGAGTTTGTGTCCTGAAATTGACTATCAGCGAGTTTCAGCGCCTGGGACCGGAGGCCCCAGGGTTCCGCCTCAGCCCTGAGTGCGCTCACCTGGAGCTTACTCTGGGTCCCCTCTTGCTCCCTGGAGCTCTTGTCTGTTTCCCTGAAGTTTTACACACAGACACGCCCATTCCGGGCTCTCCAAGGCCTGTAGGTTCCGGAGAAAGTCTGTAAGCTACCCTGCGCTACTGGGGATCCCGCGGTCAGGGGTCGCCTTGGGATCCGCGACTCCCCAGCGCCCGAGCCGTCCGGGTGCACAGCGCCCGGCTGCGCGTCCCCTGTGGGTTGGTCTCTTGGGCTCGGGCACCGAGTGCAGGTCCGGGACCCCGAAACCACCCTCGCCGTGCCGCGGGGTGTCCTCCTCCGAGCTCGACCCTCTCCTCCCCAGCGTGGCCCTGCGTCCCCCTAGCCTGGGCTCTCGGGAGCCGGTGGCCGCGCCCTTACTACGCGGGCTCCCACCCCCCTTTCCGGGGTCTCCTCCCTCTCGCCCGCACCTTCGCGCGCTCGCTCCCCGCCCGCCCTCCCCGCCGCCGCCCGTCCGCCCGCCCGCACTCACCTGGTTGTTCTTGCAGAGATCAGCCCACATGCTGGTGCCATCCCCTCCGCGCATCAGGACGTGGTAGGTGAAGAAGTAGATGCCCGGGATGGAGCAGGTGAACTTGCCCGTGGTGGGATCGTAGTGGTTTCCGAGGTTGGTGACCACGTCGTCGAATTTGAGCACCTCGTAGCCTTCGTGCTGCCGCTTGAGGCCAGCGTAGAAGGCAATCTTGGGCACCGTGCTGTAGGTGGCCGCGCTAATGGCCCCGGCAGCGTTCAGGCCGGGCGCCCCGGGCGGGCCCGGCAGGCCTTGGCGGCCGGGCTCGCCCTTCTCGCCCGGGGGCCCCACGGGGCCGGGCGGCCCCGGCTCTCCCGGGGGCCCACGCGGGCCTGCCTTGCCCGGCCTGCCGGCCTCGCCCTTGGGGCCCTGGATGAAGGTGGGCAGGGACTGCATGAGGCCGCGGTCGGGCGTGGCGGCGGTGCTGGGCGCTTTGGTGCCGCCGTAGGGGTCGCAGACCATGCGGCAGGTGCCCAGCATCTCGTAGTGCGCCGACGTGCCGGCCGAGCTCACCAGCACCGGGATGAGGATGACCAGCAGGAGAACCATCACCACCCCCAGCGCCCCGGCGGCGATCAGGCGCCTCCTGCTGCCCACCAGCCGGCTCAGCGCGGGGCGATCCTCTTGTCTGCTTTTGGACAAAATTTTGAAGGTTGGGCGGGGACCTCTCAGAGCCGAAAACAATCCCCTCCGAACCCCAACTCCCCTGGGCGGGCGTGCGCGGGCCGCTCCTCGGCGGCTCTGCTCCCCTCGCTGAGGCTGCGCCGAGTGACTCGAGCTGAAGTCCGGGGCAGGGGTGGGGGCTGGGGGAGGGGAGCGCGGGGCGCCCTGTCGCCTCCCGCGAGCCCCTTCGCACCTGTGGCTGGCGCCGCGGGCGCGGGCACCCGGAGGGCGCAGCCAGCAGCCACCGCGTCTCGCGCTCGCCTGGGGCCGCTCACACTTTTATGCCACCGCTGCCTGCGATCGACTTTTCCGTTTTTGCAGACTGCGCCAGTTCGCACCAACTTTCCGCCTGAAGTTGCCTTTTTCTGCCTCCTCCTTCTCTTCTTTTGCAGGCTCGGCTTGCCCGTCCCCTGTTTTTTTTTCCCCCTCCCTTCTTCTTCCTTCTTTGCAGACACCGCAACTCTAGCAGAAGTGCACCCTCTGGGCGCGGCGCTGGGCGCAGGAGCTCGGGCCAGGCGCCCCCCGGGTCCGCGGAGCGGCAGCGGCTGCGAAGGCAGGCACTGTCGGCTGGACCGGGCTCAGGGCGACAGCGCAGAAGCCGCCAGCGAGCAGCGGCGAGCGCCTCGCGGCTGGGAGCGGAGCGCGAGAGAGACTGAACGCAGGATTCTGCCTGGGTACCACCTGCCAGGAGAAGAGGAGGCTGACAAACGCGAGCCGGAGCAATTTATAGGCACCCAAGGCACAGAGGAAGGGGAGCCGCTTTGGCATCTCCGTGCAGCATCTGCTGCGCTCATCCCACTCAGAGAGAGTTTGGCATTACTCTGACAATGTGGGATTTTTTTTTTTCCGGCCTCTTTTTTTTCACTCCCTGCACATGGATGAGCAGTGAGATCCTGAATCCTCCCTTGGCGAACTCAGGCCAAGCCAGAGCTCTGGCTGGACAGACCTGGGGGAGGGCACAGCAGTGCCCCAGCCTGTGTCCCCACTGCCAGGAGCCGCACTTGGAGGGTGGGGGCGAAGGCTGAAGGGAAGCTGGCTTCCTTGACAGTAGTTCTCTCCTGGCTCACCCGCAATCACTGCTTCAGGTGTTTTTGCAAAATGCCACTTTTAACATAAGGAGGGCCCTTTAGAATTTTCCAGATGGTACCTATGATTTTTTTAACCTTCTGATTTTCCTCCCCAGCTTTCTAAATGAAATAAGATGTTACCCCGTGAGCAGGAAGGTGTGTTAAAATACCAAAGGACATTTCTCAATGAGTTTAAATGGACATGTCCACCACAGGCGGGGCGATCGTTGGTTCTTTTTACAAGTGCTGCCCAGCGGTGAGAGTAGACCTATACCTGCACTCGCCTATCAGGCTTACAGTTCCAGCAACCTCTTGGCAGATATTGTCACTGGGCTTGAAGTTGCGTCTACTTAAAAGTGCTGCATGTGTGCAAAATAATCACTTGTCAGAATTCCCTGGGAAATCTTACAGTAGAGCAAGCAACCTTTACATAAGTGCCAAGCAAGGTCTTCCCTTAAGATATAGAAAGAGATCTGTAAGTTCCACTACAGATTTTCCAAATGTATATCGCGGAAGAAGGAAATAGGAAAATATGACAGCCCCCTCCCCACTGGCAATGAGAGAGCAGAAGAAACAGCTCTGATTTGAATATTAATAGAAAGCCCTCAGAGTAGATATTAGCTGAGTTATCCCACTCACAAATACATAAGGCACACAACAACGACTTTACATAAATAAGAACTGATTTCTAAATCGTACTTTGGCATTCAGGAGCAATGGATGTCAATCAAACATGGGTGCATTTGCTTGTCAATACTGGTTGATGCCTGGGAAGACAGTCACTTATTACAGCAGGGCAAGAATCTGAAATGAGAAGCAGGAACAAGTAAGACTACAGCAAACAAACAATAACACAGGTAACCAAGAGAAGCCCTGTCTGTGGGCTGCACAATCTAGATATTTCCTCAGCCCCCTAACTCTTAAGCTGTTTCTTTCCTTCTTGGGTTTGAAACAAAATAAGGTCAAATGAGCAGATGGAAGGAAACAGATTCATTGATTGTTTTAAGAGGAATGCGAGCAGTGCCTGGAGGTCTTCCTGGGAGGCTTAACACTAAGGTGATGGCCTGCATAGCCCCGAATGGCCCAGGTGTTCATGTGATCTGTCTACCTGCTTGGATACTGATAGAGCCATGGATCCTCGAAGTGGAAAATGTCCCTTCTCACTTCTTAAAACTTTGACCTTTAGTTCAGGATGGTTTCATAAGTGTGGGTCTATACATTAAGCATAACTATGTGTATATTTCTGTACACTTTTATTCTCATGAGCTACCTTTATTTTCATATTTTTAAGCAGCAAACTTGTAGTAAGATCTTTTCTGGGTGTAACACCTGTTTTCTGAACACATCTTAGTTGCTTCTCGAAAGTCATCTTTCTTTTAGAGGAGAAAATGACAAGGTCTGGTACCAAGAATGGAGGCTAACATATTCCTCAAATAAACTCTTCTCTGGTGCACTTAGTTATCAAAATCCATTGGGCCTCTTTATTGCTTAGGGGAATTGGGGGATGAGTAAAAGGCATTTTTAAAAAGTAAAGAGGTGTAGATAAATTCTCATCAAAACTTTTAAGATATGTGGAGCCATCTCTTTGAAGAATACTTATCCTGAGAAGGAGCCCTACAAGGGTTGGTATAGACTCTGGAAACTTAGCCGCTATCAGATGGAGAGACTGAGTCAAAAAGCTGTGAATAGAATCAGGGCCATCTTGCAAGCTTTCTGGGATGTTCTGTATTCAATATTAATATATCTATCCCCCACCTCCAAGACTGGTGGTTACTAGTATCAGTAATTGAGATTTTTCTCCTTCCTCTTTCTTCTGATGCCAGAGCCAACCCTGATTTTGCAAATGAGTGCTCTCACACCTCAAATCTCTGCTGATATTTACAGAAGTGCTCAATAGTCTTTGTTTATAACAAAAGAATCCTCCCTCGAACCCCAGGGCCAACTCCAGATTTTGTGTCATGTGCACCTACATAGTTAGCAATGAATATTTGGCTTTTTAGTGAAGGAAGTTTAAGTTGTTGATCTCATTCCTCTCTTCTAGAAATACCCCACCATAAACTTTAGGGGCAACTCTTTTTGGTTCCCCCCAAGATTTTCAAGGATGATTTGATAATAGACAAATGTATCTAACTGGTTACTGTCACTTTCTACTGCTTGAATTTCTCAGAAGGCCCTCTGGAATGTTACTCATGCTTCAGCACTTACTCTGACAGTTTGAATAAACCATCTGATATGACATATTACTCATCCTCTTTATATAATAATAGAATATGTGTCAATTAAAAATATTTAATTTTTGCCAGCACTCATCAGAGAATCAAGTTTTCTCTTATATTTGATATTAAGTCTTGGAGTCTCATTTCATAGCATTTCCCCAACCATTTCTTAAGAAAACACCCTACTCTACATCCCCACTCCTTCTGTATCTGGGACCTTTCAAGTGATGCAGTCCAATTTGAAAGCTCATGCTGGGGGCTGGGTGGCAATCCTGTAAATTCATCTTCCTGCACCTCGGTCCTGTCACTTTTGAAGAGCTGAGGAGATTCTAAGCCCACGACTCCCACGCAGATGTGCGCGGCTCTCTATCAGTCTTCACTGAGCACGCACTGGGCAGCATGGCCTACCCCAGCCTCTTACTAGGCAAACAAATACTTAGTCATGAGAATGATTTCCAAATCCAGCAACACTTCAACAGAAATAGCATCTCTTGTAAGAAGGAAAGAAATACCAAGTTAACAAGGGCTAGCCAGAGAAGCAGGCGAAAGAAAAGAAAAGAAAAAAAAAAAAATATATATATATATATGGAAAATCAGGACTGAATCAGCTATTTACCTTTAATTTCTTGGCCTTTGAATTGTTTTTGAGGTCACATACTCTTCTGACTAATTATAGATCTCCAACCGGGAAGGATCTGCTTGGCATTACTTAGGAAAGTAGTATATCCTATGGCTTTGTGAACCAGACGTGTCTTAATCTGGATTTTTCTAACTTCTTCATTTAGTAGCTGGAAAAGTTGCTTAATCTCCCTGAGCCTCAGCTTCCTCCACTGTAAAGTGGAATTAACACTGCTTCCTAAATCCTTCCTAAATCACAGGGTTGTTGTGAAGATTAAACAAGTTAATATAAATAAATAAAATGGTACCCAACTCTTAATAAAAGTCGAATAAAAACCAACTTGCATCTTCCTATATTGCAGGATTACTCAATAGTGTATGTGTCCATGAGTTGCATGGTAGAAACCAGACTTAGTAGAAGAAGCTACAGCTAAAGGGTTAGACTTAGACCAATGGCATACAATAGCATTCTAGACTTAGATAAAACTAGAAATAACACAAAAGTACTCCCAAAAAGTTGCCTGTGTACACTTCTATAATGTAAGTCAAAGCAAGGCAAAACTCAAAACAAAGGTCACTTTCCCTTTGTTCAAAGTAAAAGTATGAAGTCTCATTAAATCAAGATTACTTGAATTCATTTGTTGGATAGAACAAATGTTCAGCCGTAGGACCTAATATAAGATGCTTTTTTGTCCTCTAGAAAGTTCCCCAAGTCAACAAGTTACAAATGCATTTTTAAATTATTGAGACAGTTATTTGGGAACTGCTCCTATGGATGGTAATTCTCCAATAAGCAAAGGTCAGAGAGGGCTGCTTTCTAATCAGCCAGAAGAGCAATCACTTCATGAGACACAAAAGTCATGACCACATGCAGTAAGAACCTCTCAAGACAAAAATCTCCTAAAAGAGAAGGCGTTGGAAAGTTATTTTGACAGATCTGTTGTCACAGATTATCAAATGGGCAAATGAGAGATGGCGATCAGTGATCACTGAAGACTCCATTACAATGTATGGCTTCACACTGGTCTCAAATTCAGGCTACCTCAATACAAGATAACATCTCCAGACAGATGCAATACTTTGAACTTGACATAGGTAGAATGCTTGATCTCTCTGCCCTTTCAGATGGAGAACTGAAGCAAAATTATGAAGAATGAAGTCTGAGGAGTTAGCAAGCCCTCTTAGGCTATATTTATGAAAGCTCAGTCATAAAAGAAGATAGAGGCAATCAAAAAACTGAAAGCAGCTACTGTTAAACTGCAAGGAATTTCAAACAGAAGATATACTCTAGGGACACAACTGCAATGGTCCAGAGTCCTCCTCTTCCTTGAGAGTCACCCCATAGTAACACACCTTTCTATATGAACAGCTGTTCGCATGAACATATTCTGTGCCCCTTACATGCCTGTATGCAAATAGACATGCCAGCTTTTTCCTAAGGCAAGCAGTCTCTCAGTTCCCAACTAGGTAAAAATAGATGTAACTTAACACCTCTCTCCTAAAAAAATGAATTGTAGAGGTTGTTTTTGATTTGTAATAAGCTGCAGTGGGGAGTAGAGTTAGACATAACTTGTTGTAAGTAGTTGGATGCTGTAATATAAATAATTATAAATTGTATTGCTGTGTTTTCCAGTGAAAGTAGTTATAACAATCCATTATTTAGTTAGTTAATTAATAGCATTATCTTTGACTCTAAAAGGTGGGGGATGGAATTCAGTAAGAGTCCTACTTAGATCAGATTTTTGTGTTTGTCTTTTTTCTGGATAGCTCAAGCAAGATAAAGTGGAAACTCTTCCAGTTGACAATATCCACAAAGGGGCCTATTTTTTCACTCAGGCCCTTTTAACCACACATCAGCAGAGAGGAGGCTTCTAAGTATAAACTGCTTCAGAAACACTAGCAGTGCCGGGTATTTCTGCCTTTTATTGCCTGATGCTGCCGTGTAGGGACCATTCTAGCAATTCAGCAACTTCACAGAGAAACAACAGAGGCAAAATTGTTTTCTTATCAGTAGGTGCTTTTCTGAAGAAAGGTTAAAACTATGTTACATTAAGGGATTAGCTGAACATGTCTGTTATCCAATAGCTGCCATAATGTATTTGTTTACAGTCGTGTGTCTATCACCCACTGTATATCATAGAGTCACACAAATGTGTGTTATGTATGTTTATACAGTTTCTTTTACATATACTGCTATGTCTTTGTTTCTGTGGGTGGAGAAAAGGTCTCAATGGCCAGATGACGAAATTCAGATATTGACTCTCTACGATGTTATCTCTTTGTCCAAAGTCCCAGAACATGATTTTAGCACCACAATACACACACACAGCAATGTATTTATTTTGCCATCATTTCATCTGCCTTTGCAGAAAGCCGTGTGCCCATTTCCCCCACGGCTAAGGGTACCATACACACAGCTCTTGTTTTAAAGTCCTAGAATAGAAGAGATAGAGAAAAAAAACCAGAAGAACTAATTAAAAGGAATTGTCGGAGAAGAGTATTTCTCAGGAAAAAAGATATATCATGCATTAGATCTCAACTTTCCCTCCAGAAATTCAGACAAGACTCACAGGTCATAAACTAACGTTTTATTTAGTGTTTGACTGCACCGGTTAGAATGAATTCTCTGGATGAATCAACTCTATTATCTTTTCATTAATGTGTTCTATTTAATTTAATTTAATTCAATTCAATTTTTTTTGTTTTGGGGTTTTGTTTCGGGGCAGGGGGAGGGTACCGGGATCAAACTCAGGACCTCACACTTGCCAGGCAAGCACTGCACCACTGAGCTAAAGCTTCAGTCCCCTCAGTTCAATTTAATTTAGAACATTCATGAAGCAGACTGAATTTTGCCACCTATTTCCTTTATCCCATCTTTCCCATCTCCTTGAGCATCTGCTCAGAGCCTGTGAGCGCTCTGCTCAGAAAGAAGGACTTCCTCATTGTCCCTGGTGAGAAAGTCTAACTCTCTACGCGCGGAATGCCAGGATCTCTAAGATGATCCAGAAAACTTTCTAAATTCCCAGCCTTGATTTGCATCACGTGGTCCTCTCATTCATTCCATTCTCCAGTTAGCAGTTAATCCTGCTTCAGATGGCCTTGACCTTGCTAGTTTTGTTCTTGCCATTTCCGGTTCTGTTCTTGCCATTTCCTTTATTCTTTCAATTCACTTTTTCTTGTCCTTCCTCCTCCTATTGACACTTTTCCTTCTGTCAAGGCCCTGCTCCCAAGTCACCTCCTTTGTTTTTCCTCCTAACATCTCCCTGGGGCCACTTTCCCAGCATGTTGAGCTTCTCCTCTTGCAACACTATCTCGTTCTGCTTGGTTATAGGCCCTGCCTTTTCTCTGTTAGCTGAGAGAAAACTTGGTGTTACCATTTCTAACTTTCCACCCTGGGTCATAATTCTGGAGTCTGGGAAGCCTAAAGGCATAATGTTCAGCATCTGGTGAGGAGATTTTGCTGCATAATCTTTCAGCTTTCAGAAATGGCATAGTATGTTTATTCTAAAATATAGCATGGTCACATTCATTCTTTTAAATTTCAATTACTTTCAAATAAGTATTTGAAGTTTATGACAAGAAAAAAAAGACATAAAATGGTCCTTTTAAAACAAAAATAAGAGAATTAGAGCTATATGATTGAAAGAAAGAAGACCAAGGAGAAAGAATTGTGTTCTACGTATATCTCTATATATCTATATATCTATATTTATATCTATACCTTTCTGTGTTCCATTTAAAACAATACAATGGATAACAGTTAATGGTAGCTTTACAGAAATTGAAATGTTTCTAAATGAAGAACTAAAGCAACCAAGTTTCTCTTAGCTCATCACTCCTTAGCACATTTTGAAATTTATTCAAAGAAAGTTGCATGCTGAACAAGATGCAAAGAGTACTACCAGAAAATACACAGTTAGCAACAACAGAATGGAAGAGCTAGATCAAACAGCGGAGAAAGGAGTTTAAATCAGAAGGGGTGACAACTCACTTTCAAATAAAAAGCAAAAACACCATGAATACTAACACTGAACTGAAGAGGTTCAGCTACAACGAATGCAAATAAATTCCACATTTTTTGTTTCTTTTTAGTATGTAATTTGAAAATATCAGTCAAATGTGACTAGCTACAGAAAATAAAAACAGTCAAACCATTTGACAGATTTGTTCCCAAGTCATGCCTACAATATTTTGACCTGTGAAATACTACAGATATGAATGTGTTACAACTTACATTATAAAAACTCAACCTTGAACAAATAGAAAGTTAACTAAGTCACACCAAAATCTCCAATTTTAAAAACAGGAAATGCTTACATACATTACTCAGTATCAGTTTTCATAAACATTGGGAACTATTCAGATACCAATAAAAAAATCCTTCACAACTATATTTACCCTTATTAATCTATAAGCACTGTTCTACTTACAGCAAGTATGAAAACTACTTTATTCTTACATTAATTTTTTATCTATAATTAGAATATTTATTTCAATCTCAGCAACCCCTTAGTGTATTGTAAGTCATTTGATACTTACACACAATCTTCAAAATCTAGACAAGTATATATAAGGTGAAAACATCACAATAATCTTGAGACAGTCAATGAATTTTCTAAAGATTTTTGAGCATGCAATGTAGTACAAATTCTAATGAGTTTCAGTTCCTCTTAGAGCTACACACAAATACAGGAATATGTATTGTACAATGCAAGCAAACTTTAAATGGGTTCAGTGGAAGATAATGCCAACCCTGAAATAGTCGAATTAATACCCATGACCAGAATCCACTCAGAAGGTAGCACTCTTCCATCAGCAAAAGGTAGCAGGAAACCTGCTCTTCCAAAGTGCTAAACAGGACATTACACAGAGGGAGGGATAAATACTCACACACACAAGAGAGAATGGAGCTGGGAAAATAAAAATGCAAGAACAAATATAGATGGTTTCACCTAGACAAAAGAGAATCTGAATAAGAGAGAAAAATGATTTGTTGATTTCCTTTCTTTGAGGGAGGACTTTACGTATCAACTTTCTCAGAATAACTCAAGTTTCAAATATGGCAGCACATTTAAGTTCAGTGATTAAATCTCTTTATGGTCAGGGAAGGGTTTTGAAGCACTGTGGGTATATCTAAAGAACTGGAAGATTTTCAAAGGGACAATGACACTCTTTGTCTGTGCAGTTAGGAATGGTCAATAGGGAAGAAGGCAAGGAACAGTGAGGATTTGCCATAGGATCATCTGCCATTTCCTTCCACCTTCTCAAAATCTACTGTTACCCTTACTCAGCTCTCTGGCGGCATGATAAACTGTGGTCCTTCATATTCATCAGGAGCTTGATGGATGTGCACTGTGAGTGGAGAGCTGAGAGGCAGACAACGCCAAATTAAAATCTTC
>RJWM01023510.1:0-32106 GCA_004363535.1 Dasyprocta punctata
ATTCTCTTTGCTTCTGCAAAAAAAGAGACAAAGTAATTATAATAAGGTGGTCCTTGGAAACTGGAGATGATATGCACAGTCCTTTGCCATGGGAGGTTTTCTTTGGAGAAGCTGTGGGATGCTGTTTCAATAGCAGCTAACCATGAAGAGAGGGCAGAAGATTCTGGTTCTTTCCCACCTCACACACACGAATAACAAGTTGGAATGCATGGGGACGTCATCCTCAAGGTGAAAGTGAAATTTCCCTAAAGAAAAAATAGCACAACTGTTTATCTCAAATGTGCTCCTCATTCAAATGAGAGCTGAAATATTTTAGTTTTATGAGAGAAACTGAGCACTTGGTGTGTAGCATATTCTCAGCTCGGGGAGGCCTCAATATCATGAACTCACTGCAATCTCCTGAGGTGATTTTTTAGGGAGTTGAGTTGATCCTGATGAATTTTGTTCTTGCTTGTAAAAGTATTAATGCATAAGGATATAAGCTGGTCTTGGAAGCCTTGAATTTGTGTCAATGTCTGTCCTGTCAAAAAGATCTGAATTAAAAAAGTAAACTATCTACTTTTACACTAGGGAGAGGGTATAATGTTTCCATTTGTGAGTCTGGTTTATGTCACTTATGAGTATAGTCTCAAGTTGCATCCATTTACCGGTAAGTGTCTCAAGTTTATCTGTTTTTTATGGTTGAGAAGAACTGCATTCTTTTAAAAAAAAAAATCCCCGCAAAAACCATCTTTCTTCGAGTACATAAGTTCCAAGATGTACAACAGATACTGCAAAATGAAGAGAAACTGTTGAAAAGCAAAAAGAAACTGGAGTGGGGTAAGTAGAAAATAAGGAAGGGTAAAGAAAAAGCAAAAACATGCATATATGTATATATATATATATATATATATATATATATATATGTATGATAATTTAGATTGTTATGCTACTATATATACATGATAGTTCAGGTAGTTATACTACTAATTTGTCTTAATTTATTGAATACAAATTTTTGTGCTTATATATCTTGAGTATTAAATGCCTATATCTTGTGCTCTCTCTATTTTAAAGATAACAAAGGCAATATATTAACCAATGTACTTACCGATTATCTTGCTCTGAATTTTTTTTCTTTTCTCGGTAAAAGGAAATTTAAAACAAGCCACTCACAAAAATTAAAAAAAAATAAAAATCTTTCCCAACTCAGGAATGCTGGAACAAAGTTACATATTTACCCTGAAGGTTCACTTCAAACACAAGTATTATTCGTGTTTGATTCTCCAGCTGAAACTTGAATGACCAGGACGGTCTTGTTCAGCTTTGCATTGCTGCCGTGAAAGAGTCCTCGCTCTCACTTTTAACAAGGAAGGAGTCATTGTGGTAAACGATGATCTCAATCCAGGGTCATCTTGCTGTTAGGCAGAAATCGCTATGGAAATCAGCATGGAGTTTGCTCACAAACTGACGCTAGAAATTCCATTTGATTCAGCAACTTCCCTTCTACGGATCTTCCAAAAAGAGTTTAAGACATCTTCCTACAACGATCCATGAATACGGACCTTGGTGGCAGCACAATGCATATCAGTAAGTCTGAGAAGTGGCCTGTCTGTCCATCAACACATGAACGGATAAAGAAAAGGTAGTATTTACACACAATAAACTACGACTGAAAAAAAAAATCAATTAGAGTTATTTATAGGAAAATGGAAAAACCTAGAGGCCGTAATATTAACTGAAATAGACAGATGAAGTTCCCGAATTGCTTGTTTTTTTCTTTTAGGAGAATTTAAAATTTTAAGTTAGAAGCAAGTTTTAAAATGGATAATAAGGAGGCAGATAGAGCTTCCCGAAGAGGAAAGAGCCAAATATCGGGAAAGAGAGGAGGATAGAGGGTTATGAAAGGGGATCGGAATCTATTAAATGTGGTATTTACATATACCTAATCCACACAAGGAATGTCAATAAACGTCAATACTGCAAACACGAATAGAGGAGAATGCAAATCATATGAAAATACTGGGAGTTTGTTTCTCTCATGTTTGCCAGGATTATAATTGCTATTGGATGAATAAACCTTGAAAATGTAAATAATAATAATAATAATAATAACTCACAGAGAAGTCATTAAAGAAATGCTTTCTAGTAATTTAAATTCCAAAGTTTAGAATGACAATTGCTAGAAACGCGGGTGGTATGTCAAGAGTCATACAGGAAACAGAGCAGTAGACTTCGTGGAGATGGTGAGTGGACTTGGGGAAGCTGTGTTTTCCCCATCTGAAACCAGCCCCCAAATTTCTGGGCTTTAATGGTCAGAAGTTCCATCCCCTGAGCCCAGCCAATATTGGGATGCCATTACATCAATACACAAACACAAACACCTATATCATAGTAAAATTACAGTTAGCATACGTTTGATACATCACTTTCTAATTCATTGGAAAATCAAGAAAAATAAGTCAATAGATTTATTAACATTTCTGGATACATAAGTTAAATAGATGAATATTATTTATAACCTCATGATATTTAAATACTATTCCTTCCCAAATCAATATTAGAGTCCATTTTCAATGCTTTGTCACAAAATGAAATACTTCACCATATGCTAAATTTTCATTACAAAATTGAAATTGAAATATTATTTTGAATTGTTTAAATTCATGGCCATAAAACCATATTCGTGGATTTAAACCAATGTTCAAAACAGGTACAATTTTGACTGAACATTTTTGTGGTTATTTTATCTATTTCATTTTCTCTTTTGAATTTTTGAAAATTGGAATGTTTGGGTACATGAAAATTACATATCTCATTTGAAATTAATGCAAAAATTCCTTCGACTTCAATTTCCATTTAATTTGTTTTTATTTTCATAGGTGACAGTAAGATAAAAATGAGGGAATCATCAATTTCCCCACAGCCTCTAAATCATCAATTTGAAGATGTGGAAAAAAAAAAAACCCCTCAGTGTTTTTCTCTAATTGTTATTTCTTTTTTCTAAAAAGACATTACTCAGCCAGGTGTGGTGGCGCATACCTTTAATCCCAACACTCAGGAGGCTGAGGTAGGCGGAGCATTGTGAGTTCAAGGCCGGCTTGGGCTACAACGTGAGCGCAAGGCCAGCCTGAGCTACATAGTGCGACCCTGCCTCAGAAACTAGGGCTGGGAGTTTGGCTCAGTGGCTTAAGTGCCTGTCTGACAGGCGTGAGGCTGTGAGTTCAACCCCTGGTGTCGCAAAAAAAAAAAAAAAAAAGATGTTACTCATGTCACAAATTGCCTCCTCGTTGCTTTTCTTGGTGTTGCTTGATTCTTGTTTTACTTTGTGTTTGTATCCATTTTAGTGTAAGTTTTACACTTACTGTGATGATTCATGCATAAATATATATATATAAATATATATATACATATATATATATATAAAACACAAACTAAATTTTTTCAATTCTGTAAGACTCTACACCCTTCCTATCCTCTCCATCTCTTTTCCACGTTTCTTTTGCAAAGTTCCCATCTCTCAATTTCCTATGCTCCACTTTTCATGTTGCTTGTGAAGCTATTTCTTTTCTGGGTTTTTCATATGAGAGATTTTATGTGGTACTTAAAATGTGCGTTTGATATATCTCTGTTCATCTTAGGTCCTCCGAGTCCATCCGTCTGTCTCAAAAGGACTTGAAATTTCCCTTTTTCAACAGAGTAGTCTCCGACTGTGTGTATAAACTAAACGTGTGTTACCCACACCTCTGTAGATGAACATTGTGCTGCTTATGAGATTCAGCTATTCTGAGTTACACTGCTACACATATGAGTTTGCATGACCATGTATAGATCCTTCAGTGATCAGGTAAATAAATTAACATGGACATATGTGTCTTTTTGAGGAAAAGTATCTAATTTGCAATGCCTAGAAATAATCTAATGTAATCATCTTGAAATGTGAGCCCTCCACGGGAACAATTCTAAATTCTTCTCACTCTGCTTGAAGGACCTGAGGCAATGAGAGAAGCAAACAGAAAAAAAAAATAACAATTCAGATTTTATTCTACTGATGAATGCATGGGACCTTGGGGTGATTTTGTGAAAATTTGAAGCTGGATATATACACCTAAGAGTTCCCTAAAGATTTCCTCTTTTTTTCTACTGTCATAGATTGTAACTCAAAGGGCCCCCAAAAGCTTAGGAAGCTTAAAAATATATTGCATTGTTTTCTTATCTGACCTCAGAAAACATCCATTTACAACAACATTCATGAACAAAGTAGGAAGACTCTTTCTCTTCCAAGAGTCTGCGCTGGTCACTTACACTCACCAGGAAGACAGGCTAGTTGCCTTCAGACTGGAGCCTCCCTGGCCCAACATGGCGGGTTCTCAGGAGACACATCTTGCCCTTTCAGAGGTCTGTGCTGGTTGCGCACACTCACCAGGAAGACAGGCTAGTTGTCTTCTGCTTGGATCCTCCCTGACCCAACATGGCAAAAGGGAACATTGTTATTTGGAATATCTAAGTACAATAGGCACAGCAGTCAGCTCTCCCAGTCCATTTGGCAAAACATCTGACACTGACAATTCAAAGGACAAAGGTTTATCCTGGCTCACGGTTTTAGTACACTGTTGAGTGGTTCGAAGTCAGAATCCAGGTGGCCGAAGGGAAGGTCTGAAGAGAGCTGCTCCCCCATGGTAGCCAGGAAGCAGAGAGAGAAGAGAGGGGCTGGGGACAGGAGTCCACCCCTCCAGGTCACATCCCAGAGGCCCAAGACTTCCTATCAGACCCCACCTGCTCTGGGTACCTTCATCCATGGTCTCAGCAGTGAATGAATCCACTGAGGATTACAGACCCTCCAAGATATAATCATCTCTCAAACTCAGGAGACTTTGGGATTGTTAGATTGTAATTGCAAGAGAGAAAATCTTAGAAGAACTCCTAGGTACAAACATATGTGGTACAACTTAGTCACATATGACCCTTCCCTAGAGAATTATTCCTGGAGACTACCCATAACTACTGCTGTAGGGTTATGAATCTTCTAAGTGGAGTTAGAGAAAATATATAATGGAAGCTGTATCTTATGAGGAACATGAGAGTAGTCCCTAAATAAAGCTTCTGGAGTATTATTTATAATATTTAATATTCTGCATGCACTAATTTGATTGAGAGATAAGCACAAAACAATTCCTTGAAGATCTTTTTGTGAACTGACTCTCTGATTTTCTATGAACAAGTAGAATATTCTTGATGGTATCCCCTGAAAGTTCTTAATGTAACTCTTTCAGGGGAATAGTTTAAGTAACAACTTCCGCTGGTTGTATAAATGTGCTGCTTTATTTATTTGTAATTTTATTTTTGGTACCAGGATTCAAACTCATGACCTCACACATTTGAGGTCAGGGGCTGTGCTACTCAGCTATACCCCGAACCCAGTCTGCTGGCTTTTACAAATAGAATCATAAAATAAGGAAGTCAGAGAATTCTCCTCTCCAGCAAACAAGATTAAAATGATTAAAAGTAAGAAATTATCAAGAAAATATTTTATTTGTCCATGAAATTAACTAACAGAGTAAAGGAAATGTGAGAAAATTATGGTAAAGGAAATTTACAAAAGTGTATTGGAGCACATTAGATCTTTGTTGATTACATGGGGTTGCTAACCTCCCAATAACACTGATCTTTAATGTGATCCACAGATATGGTAAAAAATTAACAAAGATAAATTTAAAAATGCATTAAAAGACACATAATTATAACTCTTGCCTGAATTATCCTTCTTCCTTTGAAGACACAAATGCAATTGTTTTTGCCTCTTTATGAAGTAGTTCTGGAAGTTTCTGTGCACGATTTTGTTTACCAGTTATAATCAGATATTTTGAAAATGCTGCTAATGTGTAGCATTCAGTAGAAACACATGTTCAAATAAAACCATTAGTGGTGTCATCTACCTTATTCTCTGCATATGGTACCATGTGAGTTCTGGCTTTTCTCTAAATTCACTGGGAATATGTAAGTATTTTAAAAATGTATAGCAGTAAGGTCATTACCCTGAATCAAGAATAAAATACTCTCTCTTGCTTTGGGTACTTTAAGCTCTCTCTATACTCTGGCACAGTTCTGTAAGTCTTCTTTCTTAAGCATCTTTACTTGTGCAATTCTGCCTTCCTTAATATCCTGAATTGATTTGAAACTTTGATATGTCATAGTCCTTTGGACTTTGGGAAGAGACAAAAGTCATGCAGTGTCAAATGCAGTGATTAAAAAAAAGAATGAGGACACCATGTTCTGTTTCATTATTGTACCTCTTATTTGAATGGCATCACACAGACACAGTCACCTTTTTCTGATAAAAACCTCTAACACTACTCAGGAAAGGGGATTTACAGCAAAACCTTCCAAGGCTGAATAGCACACATATGAACAAAAACGTGTTAGTGCACTGGGAAGCAATGGCCAGAGTGGAAATGAAGAAAGTTTTCTGATTGAAATGCAGTATCAAATTTTAATATAAACTCCTCGCTGGTTCACACTGATAATGTGGATTTATTGCAATGATACCTGAGGTCAGATTTTGTAAAAATTAAAGGTACCATTTGTACTTTCAGAAAATAACTTTAAGGTTTATTGCTATACTGTTAGCAAAAACAAATTACTGCTGGGGATTTATACATGTACCAAATGCTTGTGATGAATGTAATCGATGTGATTGTCAAACATGGACTAATGAAAATGAAAGTTAAATATAGACTATATATACATATATGTATATATGAACACACACATAAGATAGATAACTATACTACTAATCTATTAGTTCTTCAAAGTAACAGTTTGTGCTTTTATTGTAGCATTGTTTAAAGATTTTTTATGTCTATATATCGTAATCTGAAAAACTACTGTGACGATAGCAATATTCAGTATATAAACCACTGTTAATTACCTATTCTTTTGTTTCGAAACTCTGGTTCATCACTTTTGTTTTATTTTTCACTTTAAAATTTAAAAAATAGAGTGGTGTTCAGGAGTATAACAGTCAAATACGTGCTGATTTTTCAAATCTTCATCTGATAAGTTCCTTACATCATGCACAAAAATTTTGTGATGATTTTGGCAACTATATTAATCAACACACACTGACCAGGAGTCCATTTTCATTGTTCATTAGGTTTAAGCATGTTTTAGATTCATTTCATCTCTTGTAAGAATTATTTTTTGAAGACTCAATTCAAAAATGGGCATCTGAGATAAATACGCAATTCTCAGATAATAAAATACAAATAGCAAATAAATGTACGAAAATATGTTCAAAATCACTGATTATTAGGGATGTGCAAATTGAAACAACATTGAGATTCCATCTCACTCCAGAAAGAGTGACTGTTATCAAGGAATCATCCTATAATAAATGTTGGAGGAGCCGGGCATGGTGGCGCACGCCTTTAATCCCAGCACTCGGGAGGCTGAGGTAGGCGGAGCGTTGTGAGTTCGAGGCTGGCCTGGGCTACATAGTGCGACCCTGCTTCAAAAAACCAGGGCCGGGAGTTTGGCTCAGCAGCTTAAGTGCCTGTCTGGCAGGCGCGAGGCTGTGAGTTCAATCCCTGGTGCCGCAAAAAAAAAAATAAATAAATAAATAAATAAAAATAAATGTTGGAGGGACTGCTAGGAAATATGAACCCTTCCCCACTGTTGGTGGGACTTAAGAAACATACCACCACCGTGGAAATCAATGTGGCAATTCCTCAGAAAAACTAGGATTAGAGGTCCCATTTGACCCAGCTATTCTCCTTCTCAATATCTTCCCAGAAAAATTAAAAGCATCATACCAGAGGGATATATGCACAACCATGTTTACAGCAGCACACTTTGAAATGACACTCGTGGGAACAACTCAAATACTCATCAAACGAGGAAAGGATAAAAATTTTTTTTTATGTATTTCTGGCCATAAAAGAGAATAAATTTGATGGATTTCTTGTTAAATGGGTGTAGTTTGACACCATAATCTTAAGTGAAATAAAGTGGATTCACACGTATAAACATCACATTGTCTTCCTAGTTTGAGAAACAGGAAGTGTAAATAAAGTCCACAATGTACAATAAATATTGTAAAATGAGAAGAAATTTTTCACCAGGAAGGAAGACCTACAGTGGTGGAGGAGGAAAGAAACAGGTAAAAGGGAAAAAAATTAGAAATGGAAGCAAAGTTTTGTAAATAGGGAAGGGAAGATGGGTTAAAGGGAAGAGAGGGTATTGGGAAAAATAGAGACATCAAAATAGATTATGTAAAGCCTCAAATTTCCTCTTTGAATGGGTTCATTTTTTATAATTAAAATTTACACATAACCTTAATTAGGAAAAAGAATTGCATTAAATGTCAGTTTTGTTTTCTTCCTTGATGAGTGGTTTTTAAAGAAAAACTATTTATGTGCATTTTTGAATTTTGCATGGTTTTATATTATTAATATCTAATCGTATTGTGTTTTGTTCACGAATAACACTCATGAAATTTCTTTTCTTTATTTCATGAAGATGCACTTGGCAGCCTTCATATGACCTATCATGGAGTGTGCTCCACGCAGTGAGGAGAAAAATGTGTATTTGTCAGATGTGGGATGGAACTCTCCATGGATGACTGAGATGTTGTTTTCTGTCATTTGAATTTTAAACCACATCTTCCTTTGTTAATTTGCTTGTTAATTTGTCTCTTGATTAAGTGTTCATTGCTGAGGAGGGAATGGGAGTGTGTGTAACTGTTATTAAATTAGAGTCTATCTCTCCAATCATGTTTGTGAATATCTTCTATATGTAATTGCTGATTGAAGAAATAAATACACATAAAATGTTCAATGGGATGTATGTTCTGTGTACATAAACTCCCATACGTGCACTGCGTATTTCATTGTGTACAATGACCCTGCGCACCTCCTGTTACATCTCCTTTTACTCCCGTGACTTTGCAGTGTATTTCATCTGAAGTTAGCATCCTACCTCTGTTCTTCTGGCTTCCCCTCCTCTGGGATATTTATTGCCTCCATTTACTTTCAGTTTCTTACCTTCATTGTCGGCTTAGACCTGAAGTGAGGGTCTAGCAAAAACACACACTCGGGTCTTGATTTATGGTCATTCAGACACTCTATGTCTTTTAGAAAGATAATTTAATCAAGTTTTATTCATAGCAATTATTGAGGAGCATGTTTTTCTTTCAGGAATGCACTAATTCTTTTCTAGTTTACTGCTGTTTCTATCATTCTATCACAGAATATGTTTCATTGCTTGAGTAGTGGCTCTTGATTTCTTATATCATTTTATCTGCTTTATTTGGTAATATTGAATATGTGCACAAAAGAGACCTTTTCTTTTCTTTATTTTAAAGAATATTGATTCTGATTTTTCTTGAACTGTTGTTGCTCTGGGTTTGTTGATATGATTTACTTGTATTTTGCAGATGTGCAATTATCCAAACATTTTCCCCTGTGAGCTATGGAAGCTGAGAGTTTCAAATGATGCTGGTCACACACTCTCCTCCCATCATTTCCATCAGCTGGAGGACCTGCCTTGTGTTCTCACAGTCCCTCCCATGACTTTTTCAAAAACATTTTAGTCATCACCTTACAACAGATGTAATGTTAAAAGTCACTGAATTACATAGAAATATTACATGGAAGTAAAACAGGGCTGGGTCCTCAAAGGAGCCAGTGCAGAAGACCAGACACTTTGCAACTGTGGGGGAGACAGACACCTCCGCTGTGGGCCAGACCTCAAGGCAAAAGATAAATCAAATGCACCCATATACTTGCTAAGGATAAGCATCAGGGGTTGGTGTTCTAACTAGGTCTCTATCACCTTGAGGAAGCCAGGAGTCACCATCCCAGACCCCTACAGGAAGAGTCACTGCTCTGTAAGCATGCCCGCTTGCTAAGTGACTGGCTTCCCCATTTCTCCCCGAGTCGATCAACTTTTCCTGACCAGTTCATCTTATTGATTGACCACAGTTCTGCCTCAACTCATACCCACCTTGCAAGTTCCCATTTTTCCCCACCTTAGATCCACCTCACTTTATGGTTTTGCTCTATAAAAGCCCCTAGAAAAGACAGAGTCTGTGGCAACCCACTCAGGACCGCTTCTGTCTCTCTCTCTCAGATAGTAGCTTTCTTTCTCTCAATAATATATTCTGCTCTTAACCTCCCTTATTCCAAATATTTATTCTTCAATTTTGGAGAACACCAACTCATACTAGACATCAAGCAGGTTGGGAGTTTCGCTCCTTTATATCGACCTGACAAAAATTTTGCATTAGTTCACAAAAGTGAAATCAATCATGATGTAATTCACTTTTTCCTCCCTAACAATGACACCCCCAGGAGTTTTGTAATTACTCTCAAAAAAAAGCAACTTCTGTGGAAGGGCTCAGTTTTTCAATATTTGTATTCAAGTACATATCTCTTTTCACAATAAATTGAATAGTTTTTGTCAAATAAGTGTATGTTTCAAATCATATCAGTAAATTGTTTAAAATTTATTAGGACACAGAAGTAATAAATTGGATAACAGAGTAGATGAAGGCCAGTAGAGAGATTCATGACTTTATAGAAAAGAAATAAATACAATTGAACAGAAAAGGACATTAGTTCTTCATATATGTGAATCAGAAGTCTTGGAGAAGTCGATATTGTCATTGCACCTGACACGTAATCATCTGTGGAAATGTCGAAGAAAATAATACTAAAGCGTTGCTGAGTTGATGTCCATGAAAGCAATATCTACTGATGGGGAATTGAATGGAAGGCGTATTGTATTCATGTAACTTCGTGGAAGTTCAGGTATGGAGAATCAGTGTGGCTTTCATGGGGACCATTTTCAAGTGGAAGAGTTGATTTTGCCTGACCTGTGCCTGGAGTTTCCTTGAAGGTCTCTCAAGAGCTACATTGATATTGAAAACCCACTAATATAAGTTGATGTCACAAAACACTTCTAGATTTACATCTGGATTTGCCGACGTCTTGACATGATAATTTACATATTCAATCTGGAATGCACCACAGTAAAAGATACTTCAACGTGCAAGTAGTATCATCTTTTACAAAATATAATGGCTTTCTATGCAAAAGAAAAAAACTCCTTTTTCTAGGATCTGCGTTATTTTTTCAATGTTTATACACATGCAATAAGCGAAGGCACAAATAAAAGAGAGATTTTTGCCTATTTCATATGACAAATACTATGAGAAACAAATTCCAAACAAACTAAATTCTATGGTGGCACAAGTATCATATTTCTACTCACCCAGTCAATAGCATCATTGTGGAGAGTGGTCTGAGAGGGAAAATTAGAGAAGGGAAATAAAGAAGCAGACACACAGAATCATTACAGTTGTTAAACACAACGAAGAATTGCCAATAAAATTTTAAAGAAAATCTAGCTTGGAATAATGATTCTGAATCAGAAATTTTACTTAGTACGTTTTCAATTTAAGTGTATTTTGACATCAGGAGAGGCAGCTGCGCAACTCTACCTTTTTCTACGAGGTATCTGATGTTTCCTTGGGAATTCCCCTTTTCTCACGCTCCTCTTCAAGCTGCTTTACTTCTTGGGGTGTCAGATAGTTTCTTTTTCCTGCATTTCCGGAAAAATTAAGCAGAACAGCTGTGTTAAAGATGTCACCTGAATTGTAATGCTTCCTCTGGCCCACGCTGTGCTGGTGTGACCTGGGAAATCCCACCCTCTTCACCCTGGTTGCTTCCAGCAGGAAATATTAAATGACTTGGCCTGGAGACCACACCCTGGACACCACATCACTTTCCAATTTGTGGGAGTACCAAGGACCCCACCATTCATCTGTTCTGTAACTCTAAGCATTCCCGAGTCACACTGAATCTGTAGTCACCTCAACATTATGGAGGCGGTTTTGCCTTAGTGCTGTGAATCTCTGTAGACTTTAACTCCTTATTTTCCCCTAAATTCTCCATCCAATCTCTAACTGGCTGCAACCCTAATCACATGAGTCAGGAGAGTATTTTCCACTCCTCCTGAGCCAGCTAATCCTCAGCATTTTAGCATCAAGGAACAGGAAATCGACTATGAAAAATTTGAGTTTTTCTTTTCAAAAATAAGTTCACTCTCATCGACCTGAAATACAATCTACTACCAAAGCAGGTCCAGTGTTTCAATTGCTTCCTCTGTGAAGTTGTCAGTGTTAGAATTATTCAAGTGCTGAGAAAATTAGGTTTGAGGAACTGAATCAGATAGGCTGTTGCTTCACAGGGCAGCATGTTCAAAGTTTATAGAAGGGAAAAGGTGATGAACTCAAGATTTTAAAATAGAAATGAAAAGTCATGTGTATGAGAAACTATTTTTTCTGCTGAATTTGATTTTAAATCCTGATTCATTTTGTGACAAAAATCAGATATACCACCCTGTGATCATTATAAATTTTATTTATTTATTTATGTATTTATTTTGAGACAAGGTTGCACTGTGTAGTTCAGGTTGGGCTTGAACTTCCTATGTAGTCAGTGCTGGCTGCGAACTCATGGCAATCCTCCTGTCTCAGCCTCCTGAGTGCTGGAATTACAAGTGTGTGCTATCATCCCCAGCTCTGAAAAACATCTTGCCACTCAAGACATAGAACATCATGCTTATTCGAAATACACACTAGTTTTTCTTATAAATTTTAGAAAACCATTTTGCGAGGGCACCAGACAGTTTGCACATCTTTTCTTCCACAGACTATACATCTCAGCATCCTTGTTAGCAAAGTTAACATGGAAACCTTGTGTGTGAACACGTTTCTAAACTGGGGCACTTAGCTGAATAATGCAAAAAAAAAACCAGAAAATAAAATGAAACCAACAGAAGACCCTTAACCATTTAGGACATATATGATATTAATAACTATATAGTTCTCTAAACAGAGAAAATATTACACACTTACCATCAACTATAATCACATTTGCTTTTGTGCCATTGTCATCCACAAAGGCACAAAAATCTTTGACATCATCTTTGTTACAAAGAATTTTGAAATAGGTATTTCTGCATACTATAATTAAAAGAGACGTATTTTAAAATTCAGCGTCATTTTTTTCCCATGTCTTTCACTTGCCCCACTTGTAACAAACTGGTATGAATTCTTCCTTCAGTGATAGTTGATTCCACAAAGCTTCCTACAGCATGCGAGAGTTACTTCAATGTGACAGCTGTAGATGCTAGGACACATTTTACACAATACCTTCTTAGAATTGTGAACATTTTCAGCCCCCAAATTTCACAATTACTATCAGATCACATAGTGTTTTAGAATGACAAATTTCTTTGTGCAAGGTCCACAGGCAGATGGTAAATGTAGGGACCCGAGGTTTCTGAACCAGATCATCAGAGTCAATGATGAAAGTGACATGGTTTTTATCTCTCAGTTGTCAACATCAAGCAATACTTTATTGAGATTCCATAGATATGTAACTACTTCAGTGTATCATAATAAAATTAAGTACAACATGTTCTTAAAACTCACTATTTTCCGTCATAGCAAAATGCAAGAATTGAAGTACAAGTGACAATGTCAGGAATTGCTTGATTTAAATGTTCTAAGTGCACTGTAATTGCATACAGTTGTTGTATTATCATATTTCTAGGAATAAAAACTTCCTAAAAATGGCACACTAGAGTCTCTATTGTTTGCCACACAACAAGATGTACAGAAATCGGTCATCAAATGGTCCAAGTTTAGTGTGATTAGTTTTTTTGTTTCGTTTTGTTTTCTTATTATTGAGACAGGGTCTGTCTATCTATTTCAGTCTGTGCTTGAAATCACTATGTAGTCCATGCTGAGGTGGAACCCATGGCCATCCTCCTGCCTCAGCTTGCAAAGTGGTGGAATTACAGGTATGACTGGTACAAGTATTTTTTGAAATTGCTTTAATTCACAGATATTGAATATGATAAAATAGCTCTTTGGTTTATCTGATATTTAAAACACCAATGATCCACTTTGCATATTTCATGGTCAATTTTGATTTTGGATCTAATTTAATAACATTGTAGTTTTTAACAATTTTCTCTATCATGCCCCTTTTAATGCCTTGAGAAGTTTGTTCAGGAAAAGTGAATTATGGAGTCCGTAGGCAAAGGCACAATTCTTGCCTGGAATTTCCTCTTGAAATAACCCTTATCTACTTTCTCCTGACTGAAAACGATAGGAAATGTGAGCTGTGATGCAAATTAAGCTAACTGTTCACGATTTCAAATAATCCATTTCTAGTCACACTTTTGGGGATCCCCTCAAAACGCTCACCCTCGTTTACAGCACAAGTATGCCAAGATTCTTGCCCCTTTCTGAAGCAGTGCTCAAATTCTCCTTGCTGAATTCCCTGAGGTGGTGTGGGCTAGAAAATAGCCAGTAGTGATGACCAGAACAATCTGGTAAGCGAGTTAGAAGTGAGAGTGAGTTTACTACAGAGGATTTCTTGCAAGGTGCCTTCTATTCCAATAAACTGTGAGATTAAAAACTAGCCCGCTATATTCTTGGAGCAGTCCTATTTTGTTTTCTGTCAGTTCACTTCAGTTTTCATTCGCACTAAAATTCCATGCTTAAATCTAGCATAATATCACATTTATCGTGGCACCATACTGTGGTGTGTGTTGTGTTGTGCATCTAGCTGTCCCCACAGATCCTCCTGTGGCCATTGGTGGAGCTTTCTGGGGGAAGTGGCTGGATCTAGAGTGTGTGACCCTGGGAAGTACTCACATGTTGCAAAATAAGCACCGTCTTTTCCTCTTATTCAGATAAATAAATCACTTACGCACTTCCCCTGGAACCTGAGAATTAGAAAAGTAAAACCCACATCCTCTTTTTGCCTTATCGATTCTGTCCCTCTCCCCGAGGATCTTCAGGAGTTGTTATCGACTTGAGGTGCTGATGACCCTCAATTATTTCCCAGTTATACTCATGTCTGTCTCCACTGCATGAAGGATTCATGACTCTACTGCATGTGTGTGAAGCTATGGTGATTAGGAACTGTCAGATGGGACAGTTTCTTGGTGTCCTCCTGGGCTTTCTGTACTTGGTCAGTTCCCTCCCAGCACCAGTGTCCTGTACCCCTGCCCTTCCCTTCATTCCCACCACAAAGGGGACAGAAGGAAATGTCTGCAGGGCTCTTGTCACAGCCATTTTGGTTCAGGAGCAAACCATTCCAAATTCCAGTGGTGGAATTCCTGGATTTTTTTTTTATATTGACTTTAATGGATTTCACTCTCCTGCAAGTCATTTCTTTGCTTTTCTCATATAGCTTGCTTTATGATATTTATCCTGAGGTTCTTAATGTCTAAGGAACTCTTGAAAGGTTTCTAAGATATATGACAGTAATTCAACAGGAGCATCATAAGATCTGTAGAGTGTAATGGTTGTAGAGACATAGATAGAGGTAGGACCCGACCAATGCCCACAGTGGGGAACTTAAAATATCTTCAGTCACTCATCATGTTCTTATGTGAGGACTACAACTCCATATTCCTATCTCAAACATGTACGCTGTTTGTCTTCATTATTTTCCATTTTCATACTAAAGAGCAGACTACATGGCATAGGAAGACTGTTCTGTTCCTGTAGATTTCAGTAAATTTTGCTTACTTGATATAAAACAACACAGCAATCTTGGCACAACTGTCCAGACATTGAATGTGACGGACATTATGTCTCAGTTCCCCATTCTTTCAATCTTCTCTACATCGTAAGCTGATAGGGCCATTGTGTGCCAAAGTCCGAGGAGCTATAAAGGAAAGATCTCAATGGAACAGTCAGAGAATTCCTTTCTCATTCCCTCACTAACATCATAATTATCCATGGAACCTACTTCTTGCCCGCAGACAAAAATCAGTCTTTTCTGATGGTTCATTGCTGGGCTTGGTTCCCTCCCAGACAGAAGCCGTAGGAAGATGCCAGCGTGGTGATGGAGATTCACACAGACAGCAAGTCCTTGACAGGCTCTGAAGAAACTAACACCATGTATTACAATGAATGGTAAATTTCGATGGCTTATTTTTTCATTGGGAGATGAATCTAATAGAAAATATTTGCGGATTCAGAAGATTAAAAGATTAGTCTAAGAATGAGAACATATGTGTAAGAACATGTTCATGAATGTTGACTGTACTGAAAAAAATAGAGAAACGCAAACAGGTAGCCACACTCACAGAAGGAATTCACTCAAGATGGGCTTAGTCACATTACTGTGGATTCCTCAATTTCCTCAGCACAACCGAGACCCACTGCAAGAGCGAGCAGGATAATGTGCACCATGTTGGCGTGGCTGCCCAGCGGGAGAGGTGCAGAAAGGAATCTGAGCCAACGTCTCTTTTATAGCCCTGCTGTATTGGCACAGCTTCTCATCTACCAGTGGCTCCTCCTCTGACCTTAAGCTCCACAATTTCCTGGTTCGCAGCAATGGGCATTTGTGTCATTTTCTTCCATTATTAATGAGATTTGAATAAAAAGAATCTTAATTTTGCCTGGATAATAGATATTTCTGGCTCATGACAGAGAACACAGTACTTAAGAGATACTTCAATGACATTTGTGTTATTTTCCTTGACATTCAAAAATAGAAGTGGAAGACAAAGGGGAAAATACACATCAACAATTTCTATATTGCTTCTCATCTTCTAGGGATTATGATTACACTAACTTTCTAATAATAAAGATGGAACCCTCCAGTTTGGTCCAATAAAAAGACTTCATTTGACTTACCAGTATGTAGGAATCTCTCTGAGGAGTTAGTTTATGTCTAGGAAAACAATTTAACTGGACATTATAGTAGACTCTTGCAATAGCAGAAATATTTAGGCAATGAGGTAGAAGCATCAGAGGTTTAAATCTACTCTGAGCATCTGATTGACTTCATCAGAACTTCACCCAATATTTTATAAGATGTATCCAAAATTGGTGGTGAAAGATATTTCAAAAGCAGTTATTAGTTTCCTTCAGTGGATAGTTAATCTGTCTTTCTTGGTATTGAGACCAAATCTTTCACAAAATATCCCTTTGAAATTTCTATGTGCATTCAGGCCAAATTAGAGAAACCAAGGACAAAAATTCTCAGGACATGACAAGACATGATCTGTTCAATCTATGCTAGCTAATTTTAAAGATCATATTAACTGTGAAACGCAAAGAAATATGGCAAACAAAATCATGACACGATTGTAAAGATGAACAAATTGCCTTGCTCCTCAGAGAACGGTCTGAACCTTGTAGTGTAACAGAAGCTGAAAATGGCTGAGATGTTAAAGACCTCATTTGGTGCGGAAAAGAAACAAATGCACGCACTGGAAGTGAACAATTGATAGTTTACCAGTGATTTAGAAGTCCTGATCCAACAGTCAATTGAATGTTTAAATTTAACATAAATATTACACTGAAAGATACAAGGCCGTGAATCTCCCTCAAAATCCTTCCACTCGCTTCAGAGACCAATACCTCATGGCTTTTGCCACTTTCTGAAACAGTTCAGGAATTCCTCTTTTATCAGCGTCTGGGAATTCTCATCAAATGTAGCCAATGTTGCTTGTCCATGCTATGAGTTCTGTAAAAATATGATGATGTGTCTGTGTCTATGTTAGTCACATGACCTATCGCCTTGTAAAACATCGCTCTTCCATAATGTGAAAATGATCTTGAAAAGTCAACATTAGCCTCTCAGTACCTGAAGACAGTCGTAGCCATACAACTGAGGACAGTGAGATCTATCAAGGAGAGGAATATGCCAGAGGCGGTCTTAGGCATGTGTGTGTGTGACTGTGTGTGTCTCTACCTTTCTTAGTTTAGTTAATCTGAATTCACTAGATCTAAGGAGAACTTATGACACTGTATCTCCACCTTCATCAAGCTATAAATCTATGGACTCTCTAAAATTTTTACCTTATTTGACTCCAGATATACAAAAGTAATCAATCAAAGTGGTACACTGGAATGTTCGCTGCCCTTGATGACATTTCAAAAAGAATCTTTTATTTCCGTATTTTATACAGCAGTCTGTGTCATCAGTTGAACTTCATGTGATTCTACCCCTCGGGAAGAGAATAGTATTTAGTTCAACATGTTCTGACCTCTTTTCCCTTTTCTTCTGTGAAAACAGAGACACAACACTTAAAACAGGTTGGTCCTTGGAAATATAAGATGTCCTTAGTCCTTTCCCACGGGAAGTTTTGTTAGTAGAAAAGAAGGGATGACAGGACCTTGCCATAGCAACTGACCATGTAAAGAGGGTAAATGAAGGTGATTGCTTCCAACATCACAAAGCTGATTGACACCTTGTAATGCATGTGGGGAGGTCATCGTCATGTTTTTCAGCAAGTAAAATTTCCCAAAATTAAAAGTACTACAACTGTGTATCTCACATATGCTCTTGGATCAAATAAGGATTTAAGCACTTCAGTTTCGTGAGAGAAACTGAGCCTTTAGTGTTTAACATGTTCTTAGCTTGGGGAGGCCTCAGTATCAGAACACAGTGAAATCTCACCTTGTGATTTTTCAAGGGTCAGGCCATTCCATTTCAATATACCATTATTAATAAACATATTAACACGGAAAGGAAACAATCTTGTCTTGGAAGTCTAGAATTGGCATCAATGCCTGTCACATCAAAAAAATCTGAATTAAAAAATTTAACTTCTCACACTAGGGAGATAATACGATGGTTACACATGTGAGTCTGATTTATTTTTCTTCTGATTATGGTCTGAAATTGCATCATTTACCTATAAAAGCCTCGAGTTTATTCTTCTTTTTGATTGAGTAGTGTTTTGTTTTATAAAAAGACCACATCTTTTCTATCCAACTTGAGTGAATGTGTTCCAAAATGTACAGTAGATATTGTTAAATGGGAAGAAATTTTTCAAAAGGAAAGTGAAACAGGAACGAAGAAAGGAGAACAGAAGGAAGGAAAAAGCAAAACACAAATAAACAAACCAAATACACAAAACGCACACACACAGAACAAACACACACACAACACATACACACACAATTAGATAGTTATACTACTAATTTCTCTAACTGTATTGAAGAGAAACATCTGTGCAAATATAGTTTGGAAAATTCAATGCCTATATCTTGTACTCTAATTTGAAGTTAACAGTAGGCAATATATTAAATGATGTTACTCTCTTATTATCTTGTTCTGAATTTTTGTTTTATTCTTTTATCTCTTTAAAGTGACTTTGAAAACAAGACACTGACTCAAAAAAAAAAAAAAGACCTGCATTTTTACACTATTTATGAGAGCTGGAAATAAGTTACATAATTACATATGTTTACTTCAAAGACAAGCATTATTGGTTGAAGATTCTCCATTGGAAAAGCAAATGACCAGAGGTGCTTAGGTAGTTTTTCATGGTTGGGGTGAAACAGGCCACACTCACAACTTCAATGAGGAAACAGTTGTTGTGGTAAATGATTTCAGTCTGGGGTCACTGTGTTACAAAGCAGAAATGGCTGTGGGAATCAGAATGGAGTTTCCTCAGAAACTAACACTAAAAATTCTGTTCGATTCAGCTATTTCCCTTCTAGGAATATGCCCAAGAGAGATTAAGGCATCACATTACAGGGACTCATGAATGTGGACATTTGCAGCAGTGTGACTCTTAACAGCTAACTCTGGATGTGGTCTAATTATCCATCAACAAAGAAAAGAATGAAGAAAATGTGATATTTACACACGATGGAATATTTTGCTCAAAGAAGGATAACTCAGAGTCATTTGTAGGAAAATGGATGGGATGCATCTAAGATCATCATGTTCAGTGAAAGAAATTAGACACATGAAATTCACAAATTTTATGGTTTCTCTTTTATGAGATTTTCTACTTTTAAGGGAAGAGCAGTGAGCTAAGGTCCACCATGGGGAATGGGAAGAGACTCAGTAAGAAGCAGAACCATGCCTTCCCATGAGCAAACCTGTCCTGGGCCTGGGAAACCAGAAGAGCAGAAGATAATCCTCCCTGCAACCCCCAACTCCCAAGCTACTGTCTGATTCAAAGGAACTCAGAGTCAGATGATAGCAACTGAGGTGAAAGGAATAGCTTGATGTTTGTGTTATTTGATTGACTTTGCAGGCCTGAGACTAGTGGTCTGGGCATCAGTTTGGGAGATGGCACTGTGCATTGTGGCACCTGTGAGGGATTTCCTTCTCTCTTGCTTTGGAAATCCAATGTCTTGTTTCATTTTACTGCTTTGTTTTATTCCTGTATCTGGTAACCTGGGTAACTGTTTTGAATGTAACAATAAGCAGTATAACAACCATTGTTAAATTCCTATCATCTTGTTTTGAAAATCTATATAGCTATCTTTTTTTTATTGTTGTTGCTGTTGAGGTTTTGCTTTAGTTGTTGTATTATTAGCTTTCTTTGCTTCTAGATTTTTCTGTTCATTGCTTTTTTCCTCTTTAAACCAACAAAATAAAATAAAATAAGAAGTGAAGGGCAAGATTTAAAATGGATAAAAAGTGGTAAGATCGAGCTTCCCAAAGGGGAAACTGCCGATATTTCAAGAGAAAGGGGAGAGAGGGTTATTAAAGGAGATGAAATAAGTATTAAATGTGGTATTTACATGGACCTAATCCACACAGGGAGTGTCAATAAACATCACGCTCTACAAACACGGATGAGTAAAAATTCAAATAATACAGAAATATTCGAATTTATGTCTTTTATCATTGTCAGGATTATAATTGCTTTTCAGTGAACAAACCTCGTGAATATTAAAAGACATCTCATAGATGAGTCATTTAAGAAGTGCCTTCTAAGCAATTTAAATCCCAAAGTGTAGCATGAGAATTGGTAGAAACATGGGTGGTGTCTCACAGTCATGCAGGAAACAGGGCAGTAGACTTCATGGAGACAGTGGGTGGACTTGGGAAAGTTGTGATTCCTCCATGTGAAATGAGCTCAGAAATGTCTGGGCTTTAATTGTCAGGAATGTTATCACCCAATCCCAGGCAACATAGTAATGTCATTGCATGAGTGCACATGCAAATATATTATAGTAAAGTTTCAGACCACAAATGTCTAAGGAATGGTAGATAAAGAACAAACGGCAGGGTTTTGTGATACGAACTGGACATATAATCTGATTACCTGTGTCTGGGTGGACCAAAGGACAAAGTGATCTACCTGTATTTATGTAGGTGGAAAGCATACAAGCTGACAGTTTAATAAACATGTGTGATTGAAGGTTTCTAGCAGTCTTGTACCTCAATGGGCACAGTCATTGAAGTGTCCCTATAAATTTTTGGGTGTATTCAGATGTCTCTAGGAACTGCAAAATTTTGTGTCCTGTCTTCCCTCTTTTTTTTTTTTTTTTTTTTTTTTTGTGGCACCAAGATCGAACTCACAACTTCAAGCCTGTGAGACAGGTGCTTAAGCCACTGAGCCAAACTCCCAGCCCTAGGTTTTTGAGGCAGGGTCGCACTATGTAGCTCAGGCCGGCCTTCTGCTCATGTTGTAGCCCAAGCCGGCCTTGAACTCACAACGCTTCTCCTACCTCAGCCTCCAGAGTGCTGCGCCACTACACCCAGCTTTCTTCCCTCCTTTCTAAATCCACTAGAAATATTTAAATATTTTAAAATTTAATGAGAGAAAGGCACATTCCCATAATTCAATAGTAAAAATGTCCCCCCTTGCTTTGGACACTTTATCAAGTGCTCTCTACAATCTAGGACAGTTTTGTGAGTCTTTTTTCCTGAGTGTCTTTAAATGAGTAGGCCTGTTTTCCCTAAAACCCTGCTTTGATTTGAAACTTTGATGCATCATTGTCATTTGGGCTTTGGGAACTGACCCAAGTCATATAGTGGCAGATTTGATCATAAAGTGGATGAGGACGACCTGTCTGATTTTAGTAGTTGACCTTTTATTTGGATAGCAACAGACAGCCTCATTGACCTTTTCAGTGCAAACAACCTCTGATACCACTGAGGAAAGAGAATTTACAGTGAAAACTTCCAAGGCGGAATAAGACACATGCGACCAAAAGAAATGCTCGTGCTCTGGGGAGAGATGGTTAGAGTGGGAATTAAAAACGTTCTCCAACTGTAGTGCAGTATCAGGGGCAAGCCCTTTGGAAATCAGTATGGAGATTCCTCAGAAAACTACCATTTGAGGTCCCATTCAACCCAGGTACTTCACTTCTGGGCATCCTCCCAGGAGAATTAAAAACATCATACCACCGCGATTCATGTGTACTCATGTTTATAGCAGCACAGTCTGTAATAGCTAACTTGTTTCCACCCAAATACCCATCAACCCAGGAGTGGATGTAGATGATTGTTTTGTACATAATGGAGTATGACTTGGCCTTAAAAAGGAATAAATTTGAGGTATTTCTAGCAAAGTGAATACAACTTCAGGTCATGCACTTAAGTGAAATAAATTGAATTCACGTGTGTAAGTGTCAGGTTGTCATTGTTATGTTTCTTATTTTTTTAATTAATAAAATAACCACTTTGTTTCTCTGGTGTGAGAAATGGATAGACTAAGTAAGGAACAACATGTACACCAGATGTTGTGAAATGGGAAGAAATTGTTCAAAAGAAAACAAAAACCGAACTGGGAGGAGTGAAAGATGGAGGGAAGATGAAAAAACACTTTAAAAGAAGGATAAAATAGAAAGAAAAGATTTCTAAAAAGGGAAGTGGAGATGGGTGGAAAGGAGGAGAGGGGGTTGAAACGAAAGAGAAATGAAAATATATCTTGTACAGGATTAGGTTCCCTAAGATGAAAGAGACCATTCTATAAAATTTAAAATTTTCCAATAAACTTAATTATAATCAAATAATTATTTTAAATTTCAATTTCATTTTCTTCCTGTGTCCCATGATTTTTTAAGGAAAAAATTTAAATTGCACGCACTTTTCTTATTTCCCAAAATGTTATTATTATTGATGTCTAACTGCATTGTGTTGTATTCATAAATGAAATGCACTAAATGCCCTTTTCTTGTATCACGTGGATGTCTTTAGTGACCTCCGTAAGACCTTTCCTGGAGGATTCTCCTTATGGTGAAAATGGATGGAACACTCTCTGGCTGTCCAATATGTTATTTTCTGTAATTTGAAATTTAAGTCGGGTGTTTCTTTGTTAAATTCCTTGTTAATATCTCTCTTGATAAACTGCTAGTGGCTGAGGATGGAATGTTACTGTTTTTAACTATAATTAAATTGTCGTCTATCTCTCCCTCCAGGTTTAGGAATATTTGCATTACATATTTGTTTATTGTTGTTTTGAATAAATAAACATATTTATTTTTAACAGGACATATGTCCTGTATAGATAACTTCCCACAGGTGCGGTGTGTATTTGGTTTTGTGTAATGACCCTCCACACCGCCTTTGACATCTCCTTTTACTCTTGTGACTTTGCAGTGTTTCATCTGACATGAGCAGCCTATCTCTGTTCTCTTGGCTTCCCCTCCTGTGGGATATTTATGCTCCTGATTTACTTTCAATACTCCAGTAGTGGACCTTGATTTTTTATATTACTTTATATTCCATATTTGGTGATATTTTATGTTTGTACAAAAAAGACATTTTTATGTCTGTACAGACCATTGATTCTGATTCTCTTCCAATCGTCCTTGTTTGGGGTTTGTTGACATGATTTACCGAAATTTGGACATGTTTGCAATTATCCAGACATTTTCCCCTGTGCAACATGGAACCAGAGCGTTGTAAATGAAGCTGGCCACACCCTCTCCTACCTGCATTTCTGTCATCTGGAGGACCTGCCTGAGTCCTCACAGTCTCTCCCACCACTTTTTCAAAACTGTTTGGCCATTGCCCATCATGGGAACAGGACACAGCCTTTGCAGTAGTTCACAAAAGTGAAATCAGTCATGATGTAGTTCATGTTTTCAACCCTAATCATGACATGCCCAAGAATTTTTCAGTGCCTCTCAATAAAAGACAACTTCTGTACAATCAAAGACCGAGATTTTTTTTAAATAGTTGAAATGAGAGAGATATTTCTATTCGTAATAAATTGAATAGATTTTGTCAACTATGTCTGCGTTTCAGATGATATCAATCAATTTATTTGATTAATTTGCACATGAGTACATCAAGCAGGTGATAGAAGAGATGAAAAAGAAAAACCAAAAAGGGTTCGTGTCTTTATGGAAAAGAAAGTAATACAATTGACAGAAAGGATATTGGATCTTGAAGTCCATGATTCAGAAGACTGGGAGAAGTGGATGCTGTCCATACTCCTAACACAGTATCATCTGTGGAAATGTAAAAAGTAAGAATATTAAAACCTACCTGAACTGATGCTGATGACATAGTGTTCACATATGTGTAAAGGAATGTAATAGCCACTGACGGCGAATTGAATTTAGAGCACATCAAGTCACTTCTTAGGATTCCAGTTATGTATGCTCAGTGTGGATTCCACAGGGAAGTTGTTCCAGGGAAAGCATTCATTTTGCCTGACCCTGTGTCTGAGGTTACCCTGAGGGTCCTACAAGGTCTATATTGATATTGACAACCCATTGACACTTGAATGTAAACGTATGTCTCAAATCACTGCTGGATTCGCATCTAGAGGAACCAAAAATTCTGACCCAGCAAATTAAATACTCAATCAGGAATTCACCACAGTAAGAGATTTCAAAGCACAGAAAATGTTATCTTTTAAAAAATGTATTGACTTTCGGTGTAAAAAAAAAAAAATAAACCTATTCTTTTTAATGGACCTGTGTTGTTTTTTCAGCGTTTGCATGCATGCTGTAAGAAAAGTCAGAAATTAAGCAGAGACCTTTGGCCTATTTCATGTGGTACATATTAAAATAAACAAAATTCCAAGCAGATTAAATTCTATGGTGACATGACTGTCATGTTTCCACTCACCCAAAGAGTAGTGTCACTCCGGACAGGTGTCTGACAGGGAAAATTGAAGAGGGAAAAGAAAAGAGACAAGCAAGATTGTTATAGTTATTCACTCAATCTAAGGATTCTTGATGAGAGTTTAAATAAAGCATCACTTGGAATAATGATTTTTGAGTCAGAAATTTTACTGAGTATATTTTCAATTCAAGTGTATTTTGATATCTTGGGGAGGCAGTGGGGTGACCCCTACCTGTTCCTGCGAGGTATCTTATGTTTTCCTTGGGAATACCCTTTTCCTCATTGGCCTCTTCCAGCTTCTGTACTTCTTCGGGTGTCAGGAAGTCTCTTTTTCCTGCATTTCATGAAAGACAAAGCAGAGCAGCTGTGATTAGGATGTCACCTGAATTCTAAAGCATCCCCTGGGCCACACTGTGCTGGTGTGACCTGGGAAATCCCACCTTCTCCACCCTCGCTCCTTCCAGCAGGAAATATTAAATGACCTGGCCTGCAGACCGGACACTGGACACCACATCACTGTCCAGTTTAGAACTACTGAGGACATCAAGATTCATCCATACTGTGCATCTCAGTGTCCCATATCATACACAATCTCTAGTCGCATCGAGGGAATTGAAATGGTTGTTTCTAAGAGTTATGAATCTCTGTGCACTGTAGCTTCTCATCTTACCCCAAGTTCTCCACGCAATGCGTGGCTTTCAGGAACACTAATCAAATGAATTGGGAAAGTTTGTTTTTTCTTTTTCTTTTTTTTTTTTTAACTCCTCCAAACTCTGTTAATCCCAGGCATTTTAGTATTAAGGAACAAGGGGAAAAATTCGGAAAATCTCATTCATATTTCTCAAGTCAAGGTTCACCCTCATCAAATTAAAATGTGGTCTAGTACCAGGGCAGGCCCAATGTTTCTAATGCTTCCTTATGAAGTTATCAGTGGGAAGAATCACTCAAATGGTTGGATCATTAGGTGTGAGGAGCTGAATATTACATGCCACTGTTTTTCATGACAGTGGGTTGAAACTCTATCACTGGGAGAAGAAGTGTGATGCAGTAAAGTATTTAAAGGAGACATGAACAGTCATGAATATGATAAACTACTTATTTTGCTGTCTTTGAAGACAGGCCTTGATTCATTTATTGATACAGCTGAGATATGCCTGTGTACGATGTTTGCCCATCATCTTGCCAACCAAGAAATAGCACATGCTTCTTCTCCAGAATATACGTTAGCTTTTCTTACAATTTTTAGAATAGATTTTTGTTGGGTCACCAGCAAGTTTTCACAACTTTTCTTCCAAAAACATCTCCTCATCATTCTTCTTTTCAGTGAAGTTAAAGTAGAAACCATGGGTGTGAACATGTTTCCAAGGTAGGACTTGTAGTTAGATAATTTGAGAACAAACACTGGACCTTTTACAGGTTAGGGCACACATGACATTAATAGGTATATGCTTCTCACCACAGAGGAAATGTTGTACTCACCAACGACCGTGAACTCGCGTATTACTACTCCATTCTCATCCTCATTGAGGTTATAAAATGCTATGATATCTTCTTTTGCAGAATAAATTTGGAAAGAGTTTTTACCCACGACTAGAAATGAAGAAGAAATAGTTTCAAAATTAACCTCGTTATTTTTTTTTTTTTTTTGCGCCACTTTTAAACAACTGGAATGAATTCTTCCTTCTGTGATAGCTGATTTCACAAACCTTCCTACAGCATGTGAGGATTACCTCCACGTGACAACTACCGATGTTGGGACATGTTTTACACATGACCTTCTTAGCGTGGTGATCGTATCCAGCCCTCAAATTTGGCAAATATTAGTGCATCACATAGTATTTCATGATGGCAAAGTTCCAGGTCATCAAATTCAGTTATGAAAGTATCAAGGATTTTGCCTCTCAAGGGTCACAATAAACCAATATTTAATTATAACTCCATAACAATAATGTATACGTGTAGCATAAATTTCAATTCAATATATAATTGAAACTCTCACTTTCTGCTGTAGCAGATAATAAAAACTGAGCTACAAGTGACTATATCGGGAATTGCTTGACTTAAAAATGTACTAGTTGCAGTGTAATTTCATACTGTATTTGTATTATCATATTTCTATAAATAAAAGGCCTTTAAAATATTAGCAAACCACACCATACATTACTGTAGAGAAACTAAATATACAGCAGTTAGTAATAGATTGTTATGAGTTCATTAAAAGGATTAGATTTTTATTTTTTATTTTTCTTTTTGGAAGAGGATTTTCCTGTGTAGATGAGGCTGCCCTGAAAATCACTGTGTAGCATATATTGGGGTGGAACTCATGGAAATCTTCCTGCCTCAGCTTCACAAGTGCTGGAATTACAAGTGTGAGCCAACATGAGCCAAAACTACAGAAAAAGTTAGGCATGATTAAAACTAAGGTAAATTTTCAAATTTTAAAATAATTACTACATTATAATTCACATTATCAGGAATCTCCCTCAAATTGCTCACTCTTGCTACCAGCACACTTATTCGATGATCCCATCCACATTCTGAAGCAGTTCTAAATGTTCTCGCTCCTGAATATACTGACTTGGTGTGGGCCACAGTATAATGAATTTTGATGGTCAGAAAAATAGGACAAGTTTTTGAAGTGAACTAGAGCCAATGGCATGGAATTCCTGCAATGTGCCTTTTATTGCAATAAAATGTAAAACTTACACTGACCGTATTTTTGGAGCATGCCTAACTTGTTTTCTATCAATTGTCTTCAGTTTTCATTCATTCCAAAATGACATGCTTGAATTCTGCCTAACATCAAATCTGCCTTGATGTTGTAAGACATTACGTGTTGTGGCTTGTATTGAAAAGTTCCCCAAAGCCTCATTAGCTTATTGGTGGAGATTTCTGAGCTTGGCAGGATCTGAGTTGTGTGACCCTGGGATTGAGGTTGTGATTCTTAGACTGACTCACAGTTCATCCGTGGATTAAGAGTTTAAGTGATAACTGCGCTAGAGCAGGTACCCTGAATAAGAATAAGGGGCTGGAAGCTGGGTGTGGTGGCGCACGCCTTCAATCCCAGCACTCAGGAGGCTGAGGTAGGAGGAGCTTTGTGAGTTCCAGGTCGGCTTGGGCTACAACGTGAGTACAAGGTCGACCTGAGCTACATAGTGCAACCCTGCCTCGAAAAACTAGACTGGGAGTTTGGCTCAGTGGCTTATGCACCCACCTGGCAGGCATGAGGTTGTGAGTTCAATCCCTTGTGCCACAAAAAAATATTAAAAAATAAGGGGCAGGAAGGTCTATTGTGGGAAGGTCATTTTTTGTTGCTTGCATCTTATTTCCCTGCTTTGCCATGAATTGCATATCCACTTGATGACCCTCTGCTATTATTCCTGCCTTAGAACCATGAAAGGAAAACTGTACAAACTGTCAGTGGAATAAAACACTTTTCCTTTGCATTTGGATGCCCTCTGTTTTGTCTCAGCCATGAAAATAATTATCTAAGACACTGGCAATGCATAGAATTTCAGTGCATGCTCCAAGGCGGCCGTGGTAACTAATAGGATGCATTTTCTTAGGGCTCAGGTGAGCACGGGTTCTGGCCTTGAATCAACACATACAACTCCATGCTTGAATCAGGCTCTCACTCTACAACATCAAGGACTCACAGTCTGTAGTGTAAACACCGTTCTCTCCTCTCGTTCCAACAACTGTGGTCTTTGTGCATTCCCCATTCACCCTGTAAAATTAAAAAATTTAAAAAAATTTAAAAAACCCAAAATACTACACAGTCTTCTTTCCTCATCCATTCTTTCCCTCCCCCTGAAGATCTTCAGGAGCTGTAATGCATTCGAGGTGCTGAAAACCTTAAAGTATTTCCTAGTGACACTCACTTCGTTTCTCTGTTGTATTAAAGCTTCCCAATTCTACTGCATGTTTGTTCAATAATGGTGATCAGCAGCTCTCATAAGGAACGGACTCTTGGTGTCCTCCTGGGCTTTCTGTGCTTTGCTACTCTCCTGGCAGCACCTGTATCCCTGCCATTACCTTATGACCCTCACCAAAGGGATCAGAAGGAAAGGTCTGCAGGGCTCACGTCAGAGCCACCACGGAGTTTGGGAGCAAAGAATCCCAATTCGTAAAGGCGGTGATTGCTGTGTTATTTTGATATTTTGCCTGTTAGGAAATTTATTGTCCTACAAGCCATTTCTTTGCTTATCTTATAATACTTGCTTTATGATAGTCATGTTGAAGTTCATACTGGCTGAACATCTTTTCAAAGTTTTCTAATTCCTGTGACAGTAATCCAACAAGGACATTCCGAGTTCTGTAGAGTGAAATGGTAGCAGAGACAAAGATAGAGGTGGGACCTGACCAATCCTCACAGATGTGAACATAAAAGTACCTACAGTCACACATCATGTTCATATCTGAGGACTCCAACTCCCTATCTCTATCTCAAAATGATAAGCCAAGTTGGACTTTCTTATTTTGCCTTGTCACACAAAACACGAGGCTATGTGTCAGGAGGTGGACCATTTTGTGCCTTTAAGTTTGAGCAAATTTTGCTTACTTGACATAAAGTGTGATGACAACCTTACGGCCTTCCTCAAGACATTCTATGTGACGGAAATAGACTCTCATTAACCCATTCTCTTCGATCTTCTCTACGTCGCTAGATGACAGGGCCACTGTGCGCCAATCTCCGGTGATCTAGAAAGGAAAATCTCCCTGGAAATTTCAGTGGATTTCTTTCTTGTTGCCTCACTAACATCATAATGTACCAGGAAGCCTACTTCCTCTCCACAGCTGAAAACCAATGTTATCCTGTGGATCACGACTTGGTCTTGAGCCCTGGCAGACAGAAGTCAAGTAAGAAGTCAGAGTGGTGATTCAAATTCACATGGACAGTGAGCCTTTCACAGGCTCTGAAGTAAGTCATTCTATATCTTCATAGACAATGCAAAATCTAAGCTTTCGTGTCAGTGGGCGCATTATGCCAAGGGAGAAGAGTCTGATGGAAAATATACCAAGATTTGGAAGATCAAAAGATTCTTTTAGGAATGTAAACACATGTTGAAGGTCATGTTCATGAATGTCCAGGTAACTATTGACCAAATGAGAGAAGCACACACACACACACACACACACACACACACACACACACATGCACGCACCGAACTCACTCAAGACAAGCTTAACCATATTACCTTTGAACAGTCAACTTGGTCAGCATAAGCCAGACCAAGGGAAAGAGCGAGGAGGAGAATCCAGAGCATGTTGGAGCGGCCTTTCCTCTGGCAGAAGTGCAGAGCGGGTGAGCTGCTGAAGGGAATCTGAGCTGGTGCCTCTGTTATAGCCCTGCTCCATTGACACAGCTTCTCATCTACCAATGGTTCCTCCTCTGACCTTAAGCTCCAAAATTTCCTGGTTGGCAGTGATAGAGCTCTGTTTTAATGAGTTTTTGTTTTATTATTGATGAGATCACCATTAAAAGAAGATTAATAGTGCCTGAATAGCTGTTATTTCTGGCACAGGAAAGAGAACAAAATATATAAGTGGCATTTCAAGGACATTGGTATTGTCTTGTATTATGTCTCAAAAATGGAAATGGAAAATGGAGCAGAGAATACATACCAAAAACTCCTGTATTCTTCAGCTTGCAGGGAGTTTGATTGCACTGACTTTCTAATAATAAAGACAGCACCCTGCAGTTTGTCAAATTAGAGGGCAGCATCTAACTTACCAGTATCTAGACAACTCTCAGGAGAGTCTGTGGAGGGAAACATGTGAAGCTGATAGTTATTGTAGAGTCTTGCAACAGCAGAGATATCTAGGGACTGAGCAGCAATTCACAGGTTCAAGTCAAGATGGGCACCTGGATGGCTTAATTAGGCCTTGACACAATATTTATAAAAACACATACAAAATTGGTGGGGATATATTTCCATATAAAGACCTGAGTTCAGCTTCCTGTGCTAAAATATAAATATAACACTGAGGTTCAGTGAAAGAAATCTAAAAAGGATCCATTCCTTTCTCACAATGGATTGTAAATGTCTCTCCCTCTCTCTCTCTCTCTCTCTCTCTCTCTCTCTCTCTCTCTCTCTCCCTCCCTCCTTCCCTCCCCCCCCTCTCTCCTGGTATTGAGAGCCTATCGTTTACAAACTGTGCTCTTAAAGTTGTAAAGAACATTCAAGCCAAATCGTATGAATCAAGACCAATAATTCTCAAACGAAATCAGGAAATGAGCTTTTCCATATACACCAGTTAAATGCAAAGATCATGTTAAATGTGAAAAGTCAGTAAATATGACAAACAGATGGATAGTGACACCGAATATAAAGCTGACATGATCGCATTGTTCCTCAATAAATGCTTTCACCTTTGTCACATAAGAGCAAGCTGGAAATGGATGAGAAGTTACATATCTCAGCTAGTGTATAAATGAAATGAATTCCCTGAAAGTGAATGACAGATAATTCTACAGTGATTTAAACTGTGTGATCCAACAAGTTGAGTATTTAAATTTAATTTACCTAGTAAAGTGAAATACGGAATGCTGTGATTCAACCTCAAAACCCTTACCCTCAGTACACTTTAGCTCACGGCTTCTACCACTGTCTGAAGCATTTCTGGCATTCCTCTTTCATCAGTGTCTAGCAATTCTGATCAAATGTAGCAACTACTGCTGAGGCGTGCTATCAGATTTGTAAAATATGCCGATGGCTCCTTGCCCTTGATATTCACTTGTTGTGGCACTGTGCAATATCTAGCTCTCCTCTAAAGACAAAATGACCCTGAGAAGTCAACAGTCACCACTCAGGAGCTTGAGAAAATCATAGGCATGCAGCTGAGGACAGTGAGAACTATCAAAGAGTTGGGTGATATGAAAGGAGGTGTTAGGGGTGTGTGTGTGCATGTGACTGCACTTTTCTTAGTCTAGTTTATCTGGAAGCATTAGATCTAAGGAGAATTGAAGACACTGTATCTCCACTTTCATCAAGGTATCTATCTGTCAACTCTTTACAAGTTTTACCTTATATGACTCCAGATATGCAAAACTAACCAGCCAAAATGATACACTGGAATTTCCACTGTACTTGACAACATTTCATAAAAACTTTCATTTCCATATTTATGTGGCATTCTGAGGCACCATTGAACTTCATGGGATTCCCCACTGTGGGAACAGAATTGTATTTAGTTCAATATGGTCTGACTTCTTTTCTCTTTTCTTCTGTGAAAAAAGAGACACAGCAAG
>RJWM01023511.1:0-32061 GCA_004363535.1 Dasyprocta punctata
TAGCCAGATCTTGGAAACAACCCAAGTGCCCATCAATCAAAGAATGGATAAAAAAGATGTGGTATTTTTATACAATGGAGTACTACTCAGCTATTAAGAAAGATTGTATTGAGACTTTTATAAGTAAATGGTCACGACTTGAGACCATACTCATAAGCGAGATAAATCAAACCCACATGTGTAAATACCATATTGTCTCGCTAGTGTAAGAAATGGAAAAGTATATATGATTCAAAATCTACAATAAATACTATGGAAGGGTAAAAAACAGCTCAAAGAGCAAAGACAATTGGGAAGGGAATGGGCAGAAAGAGAAAAGGGAAGAGGAAAAGATATAAACCTGTATATATGTATATGTAAGATAACTAAAAAGAACACTGCTCAATGTACTCGTTATTGAGAAGGAACAAGTAATACTCATATGATTAAATCAATCTTGCATGTCTATATCTGTTAATGTAAGAAACCATTTTAAAGATAACGATGCGCAAATTGCAACCATTGTCAAGCTTCTATCTTCCGGTTTTGAAAACCTGCAATGTTGTGTAATTACTCTAGTTGTTTGCTTGTCTCTTTTGCTTGTTGTTTTTACTATATATGTCGTTTTTTTTTTTTTTTTGTTGTTGTAGTTTTTTTTGTTTTGTTTTTCTTCGCTCAAATAAAATAAAATAAAATAAATTAAAAAAAATAAGGCCAATTTTATCTATCAGCATTTTGCACACAAAAAAATTATTTTCAGGTTGATGACACGGTAATGTCTTTCACTTTGTGTTTTTGCTTCTTAATTTTAATCAAAATTCCAAACTTTTGAATCTATAAGAATTTTCAACAGATAATTTCCTAAAACAAAATTTAGACAATAGATTTTGTGGATTTCTTTGTTATATTTTCTAGCTTCTAACAAGAAATACATTGGTGAAAAACTCAAACTTAGACCATTTCGTACCAATAAAAATATAGTTCTTTAACCTGTGATTTAAGTACAATATTGTCAAAAAGCACTATTTTCAACATGCATGAGGTTTATGGTCATTGCATTTTAAATTCTGGTGCTTAGTCTTCCTCATTAAAATAAAAATTAAAATATAGTATACCCCTTGAAATAAATCCACAAGTTCTTAGAACATGAGTTATTTGAAATGTTGTTCAAAACAATGCAAACACAGTAAGTACACTGAAATATTTTGATTTCAAAGCAATCCATTAGGAAAACAAAATGCTATTTTAACCAACCTTCTTTTCCCCTCTTTCCAGAATCGTTGTAATGTCTTCATCTGTCAGCTCACTTTCCTTAGAAGCAAAAACATGGGTGGCTCCATGACGTATCATTTGTAACATTTCCTCTTTTGCCAGCTTGTTAGATTGTTGGTCAATGAGTCTTCCTAATAATAAAAATTAACATTGCATATATTCAATCAATTTTATTTCAAAGAAAGCATAACTTAATAGTTCTAATCAGATACTGTCACATTAAACCACACATAAAGCAGTTTTATTAAGAAAACATCAGTGAGCTTTAAAGTTGTTTAATGACGTGTTTCTTCTACCATATTTTCTTTTACACCATCAATTTCCTTCAGCTGAAATCCAGAAGGAGAGAGACTTCTTTTTCATGTCCAAATTTTGTTTTGCTGATCAAATTTCTTTGTATGGAAAGATACCCTCTAAAATATATGTTTAAAATATTGTATAACTAACCATCTTAACTGCTAAATAATATCAGGTACTTCAAAAGGCACACCAGAGGCATTCAACTGCAAGCTAGTTATGTTCAACTACTCCATATACTGAATGCAAGGGTTTCAATTAGGAAGATTTCAATACACAATTTGTAACCAACTTTTTTCTCTAAGTTTGTAAATTTTGGCAAACCCTTATTACAAGTGTTCTCCTTTAAAGAAATTTCTTGTTGCAAAACCCACCTAATTAAGGTTATACATATAAATACCTTGTTGTATAACAATTGAATCAAGTCTCAGTTTTATCTCAGCTCTCTCTACAATCCTTTCTTCAACGGTATTGTCAGTGATGAGACGGAATACACGTACTGGCTTCTTCTGGCCAATACGATGTGCTCGATCCTAATAGAAAGAGTCCTAAAATTTAGAGTATAGCCATATATGCTGTAAAAGTAAAATTAGCTTATCTCACTAGGCCTGCAACTTTTGAAAGGAGGATGATGAATGTTAAGCATGTCCACAGACCCCTGGGAACAAAGAAATCTGCAAATATTATACAGTACAACTATTAAGAAACTTCCAGAAAGACAAAAGGCAAAGCCCATTTAAAATAAGGATACGAGGCAGTAAAAAACTTCTGCATTGAGTTACTAAGTAACTTAAGCCACTAAACACAAACATCTTCCAGTCTAGAAAGGAGTTTTATAAGCAAGGAATAAAGTAGATAGTGAAGGTTGCTATGGCAGCAAAAGTCTGTTTTATCTCATCACCAAGCGGTTCTTTTTGCTTACCAAGGCAATTCAGGGTTATGTAGCAAAAGGTTATAAAATTAATGGGATATTAATACCCTTACTATGCAGTGGTCTAGAATAATCTTATGGCTTAAAATTGGCAAAAGCGACAGATGGAAATTTCAGGTAACCTAGAAATAGTGATTTTAAAACACGGAAACCGATACAGCAAATAGGCAAAGGGTAGCAGAGGGGAAAAAACACTAAAGAAACAGGGTTCAAAACAACCCTTGTACTACATATAAAATGCTAGAGCCCAATAACAAAGTTTCAATAAAGCACATTAAAATGGAATGTAAAAACCTATGCACAGTTAAAATGCTAAACTCCAACCAATGGTAAGTCCTGAAAGACTGGCTGCACTCTTAATAGTTCTAAGAAAATGAAGCACTATCACCACTAAGTTTTCCAGTTCAGTACCACTACAACTTACTGGAGCTTACTCCTACTTAGTTATATACAAGAGATAGTCGGAAATCATTCCAAAGTAGTAATAATTATGATTTTAAAATATCCTAAAGGTCAATATTTTTCAATTCTCTATTATAAAGAGAAGACCTTCTAATTTAAACCTCAATGGTATACGACTTTTCAGTGTTTCTTTAAAACGTCAGTCAATTGTCTCAATTTATTCTTGAAATTTTGGACACACAGCAATTTTGCATCCTTTTACTTCTGAAATTACACTTCTTTAATATAAAATGTTGGTATTCTCTCCAATCTTCAGGAACAGGAAAAAAAAACTAACACTTCTATTTCACGATAAAACCAAAGATTTGGGATGTGTTTCATTTTTTCTTTTTTTTTTTACATGAGTTCAATGACTTGACTTTACAGGATAACTTACCCTAACCTCTACAAAACCTGCCCAAAATTGTTGCCCTTTAATAATGTTATGGTTTATGTTCCTGCAGTCCCACCAAGTCTCATGTAATCATGGCATGGATGCACCTGAGTCTAGCATTCATGATTGTTTTGTTGTCTGGCACTGGGATTGATGGTGTGAGTGAGGCACCTGTCCAGGGATGGAGCCAATATACACTGTAAGGGCAGGAAGAAGGCACGTCTTCCCCCTCTTGCTGGTTTGCACCTTGCTGTTTTGTGCCTGCCATGAATGCTACCGCCCTTGCCATACTACGCTGCCTTGGAGCCAGCTGAGTCTGGACTGAAACCTCCAAAAACTGTAGGAAATAAACCTTTTATCTTCCATAGTTTTGGATGTCAAGTGTTTTGTCACAGCAGCAAGAGAAAAAGTAACCAAGACAGAATTTGGTACCAGAGGAGTGGGCTCTTTGCTGTGACTATACCTGACCATGTGATTCAAGAGTCTTTGGAAAAGGCTTGTGGGAAGAGTTTGGAAACATTCAGAGATGTCACCTGAAAGAGTGGCACTGAAACAGCTTATGCTGTTCTGTAGTGGAGATTCTGGTCAGAGCTCAGAAGACCAGAAGGCTGATAAAAAGCCTGCCAGTAAAGACCAGGCTCAGGAGGTTTCTGCTGGGAAGAAGGACTGCATTGGTTGCTGGACTCCACATGATGTGTGTTATGGCTTGGCAGAAAGTTTGTCTGCATTTTGCTCATGCCCAGAGACTTTGCCTGAGACTGAGATTAAAGGTGGAGGACTGATTAATCTGGCAAAAGAAACTGCAAAACAGTCAAATGTTGAGGTGGTGGCATGGCTATTGTTGGGGGCTTTTAGCCAGATTTATGCTGTGCATCAACAGCAAAGAGCCCAGAATGGTGATTTAAAACATTGTGAGTTTGGCCAGAAAACTGTGGACTGTAAAGATAGACCTGAGACCTCGATTGCTGAGAAAGAACAAGGAAATAAAAAAGATGGCCTGGGTCCATCCTGGGAAGCAGCAGGTCTCCACCTTTTGCAGCCTCAAAACAGCAAAAGTGAAAGACATTGCTCAGAGGAGAAACGCACAGAGCACCATGTTCCAGAGTGGTAACAGAGGCCACAGGAGTTTCCAAAATGGTGGCAGCCACACCAGATTCCAGAATGGCAGTGGCATAAAGAAGCTTTTCCTCACAATCAGGTTCAGAGAGCTGAGTGATCCAGGCACTCAACCCTCACAGCCAAGAGAGAGGAAAGCCTGACTACTGCTCCACCTGCCAGCAGACCTTGGAGGCATCCACATGGCACTGATTTTAAGTGCAAGGAAAATGCATAAGTTCTGAGGTTAAGGCAGCTTCCACCATGATTTCAAAAGACCTGGGAGGCCAAGAAGTGCACCCTGAGAGGGCAATATGTAAAGATGTAAGGGTGAAGCCAAAAGTGCAGTGGAGACCCCAGAAGTTTGGAAAATCCAGGAATGTGGATCATCCAAGGAAAGCTGCAAAAACTGAGCAGAATGGGCTTAAGAGAGAAGCTGTAAAAACTAAAACCCTTGGAAGTACTGTGGGGGTGGAGTCACTCAAACCCTTTGGAGCTCACAATTTGGCAGATTGTTTCAGATGCTGGATCTGCAACTATAGGACTTAATGTTTGCCCTGCTGGATTTTGTACTTGCTTTGGTTCCAATATTTTGCATTCCCCTGTTTGTAACTTTTGGAATGGTAATGTTTATCTTGTGCCTTTACATGTTGGAAGTGTTTAACCTCACTTTTATTTGTACAGGGTGTTCACAGTTAAGAGTTTGCCATAGATCTCAAAGACTTGGGACTTGGACCTTTCAGCAACATTGAAACTGTTAGGACTGTGGTAATGCTTGGAGACGGACTAAATGTGTTTTGTATAAGGGACGTACATGAGTCCTTGAGGGGCCAGGGGTGAATGTTATGGTTTATGATCCTGTGGTCCTTCCAAGTCTCATGTAATCATGGCATGGACAGGGCTGAGTCTAGCATTTGTGATTATTTTGTTGTCTGGCACTGGGATTGATGGTGTGAGTGTGGCACCAGCCCAGGGGTGGAGCCGATATTCAGTGTAAGGGTGGGAATAAGGCGTGTCTTCCCTCTCTTGCCGGTTTGCACCTTGCTGTTTTGTAGCCACCATGAACAGCTGCCCCCGCTGCCACACCACACTGCCTTGGAGCCAGCTGAGTCTGGACTGAAACCTCCAAGAACTGTAAGAAATAAACCTTTCCTTCCCGAATTTTAGGCATCAGGCATTTCACCTCAGCAATGAGAGAAAAGTAACTAAGACAAATAATAAATTACCTTTGTGCCATATACTAACAATAATATGAGCTATTAATAAATTGCTAACATCATTAAAGATTACTAACCATTGCTTGTAGATCAACCTGGGGATTCCAGTCTGAATCATATAGGATAACCACATCAGCACTTGCCAAGTTAATTCCAAGACCTCCAGCCCTGGTACTCAGCATAAAGATGAATTTGCTACTATTGGGAATATTAAAGGCTTCTATTGCTTCCTTTTTAGTTCATAGAGGAATAAAAATGAGGAAAAAAGTTACCAGAGGCTTAAAAACTATTTGAACATGCATACAAAAATCTTTACACATTTTATAATAGTCTTTCTAAATATTCATTATAATATTCATCAATCTTCAAAAATATGTAAGCACATTTCTGTATATTACACTATGAATGGCTGCAGAAAACATACTACATTAAATGAACATCTTTAAAAGATTATATCAATATACACAGAGCAGTAACAAATTTAAGCAAGTAATTAACTTATATTCTTTTAAAACAGTAATAGTGAAAAGGTCCTAACTGATTAAGAGCAAAAATGTATCTGGAGAGTAAAATATCAGAAATCCCAACTTCATTCCCATTAGCTTATGAAGGACTGAGAAAGTAGATATAGCCTAGAAGATCAACCAAGAGAGAACGAAGTTTAGAGATGGGAGTCAGCAATAGGTAAAGGGCACAGTAAAAAGATAAGGCTTTTATCACTATGATGACAAGGGACAAACAAGTCAATATGAGAAAATCAAGTACCAATTCCAGGGGAATTTAGTAAAGAATCTTAAAGATTAATGAGATGTTAATAACCATTATATAAAGATCTCACACAAATTAATAAGAAAAATACTGACTCCAATAGAAAAATGATTCCCCCAAAAACAAACAATCCACAGAACAAATACAAACTGATAAAACAAACAAGAATAATGTTCAATCTCACTACTAATTAAAAGCAAACTAGAACAACATAATACTAATTTTTGAAAATTAGAAAAAAAATGATAATACTCAATGTTGACGAGGGGGTGGTGCGACCGGCACTCTCATACATTGCTGCTGGGAGTTTAAATTGGTACAAACTTTCTGGAAAGCAATTTGGCAATATGCATCAAGAGCCTTAAAAATGTTCATACCCTTTGACCCAGTAATTCCACTTCTAGGAATTTATCCTAAGGAAATAATCAGAGATGAGCACAAAAGTTTATGTGTAAGGATTTTCACTGTACATTATTTATCATAGTGAAGAATTGGAAATAACCTAAATAATCAACAATAAGAGGATAACTTTAGTATATCTATATGATGAAATATTATCCTCAAATTATTTTCACAATTTTTTTTTTACTGACAAAGTACAATATTTTGAGTAAAAAGCATCAGGACACTGAATTTTATAGTAAATATTGTATCAATTACATATATGTATTTTATACATTCACAAAATGATTAGCCAGAAATACTTCATTTTCCAAATTTTCTTCAGCACTTCTATATTACTCATACAATCACAGAATGTAGGAAGCTATTTTTATAGGAATGGATTGGCATGGTCAAAGCTGTAGGCACAGAAGGTGACCCCACTGCCACGGTCAGTAGAGTATGTCAAAGGGGCAGAATAGAAAGCAGCAGAGTGTAGTGAGAGGCATCTTGTGTAGAGAAAATAGCAAAACCCAGGGTGTAAGTCACAACTCTACCATTTCTTACATCTATGATTCTGGGCAAGCAGTTAACCTTTCTGAAACACAGTTTCACATGTAGAAAGTTATACCAATACTTTGTCCAGCTACTGGGAGAATTCAATTGGAAATTTAAGTTACTTAGCTTACAGTAGTTGCCTGACAAATGTTAATTCCTTTCCCTGTAAAACTGAGGGGGCCAATTATGTCAGAGGATGACCAGTGATGGAGCTACCTGAATTTTGCTGTAGTAATAAAGAACAAATCTGAGAACTGGTAAAAAATTATTTCATTATCACTCATACAAAATCAGAGTGAGGAATCAAATGTGGTTTACCCCTTCTTGTTGGGAAAAAGAGATGAAACGATGGTGTGAACGACAACATTACGGAAAAGCAGGGCATTTCGGAAAAAAATGGACAGCTGTGAGTTTATTATATTTAAATTCAATACATGTAGTTCAAAGTCTGAAGTGAGAACTTCATTTGAAATTTCAAAAACCAGAATTGAGACACAAATGGGTAATGAGCAGACAGTAGTCAGAAGTAAGGTCAGCACCATTCTGCCTTAGTATCTTCTTCATTCTAGAAAGAAGGTTCATCTTGAATGGTACCAGAGAGGCCATGCTTAATATAGATTTGGAGAAACTAGCCCTCAGGAACAAATCAGTAAAAGCCTAGAACAGCTCCAAATCACCATCTCAGAGAGTTAAAAAAAACTATACAGCAGAAAGTAATGTATGTTCTGAAAAGTCCCCTTATGTGTAAATGCTGTCACAACCATTTCCCTACTATGGATAGCAGAAGTACCTAAATATAAAAAGGACCTGAGTGTTGCTATAACCAAGCTTCAAAAAGAAAGCACATAAGACACAGAGTGGCTGTCACACCTATCGGAAGAGAGGGATGTGGGCTGAGAACACTGCAACCTGAAAAGGGGTCCTGAAGCCAACACAGACCTATGTACAGTTTCATGGTATGTGCCACCCACTGCACTATGTAGTCTAAAACTGTGTTTGTACCTATTACATTCACTAATGCTTATAACAACATTGTGAGAAGAAACCTAACTGTTCATCCTTATAATACAGTTAAAGATACAGAAACTCAAGAGAATTAAATGGCTCGCATACAATGCAAACTAGTATTGGTACTAAAATTCAGGACTTCTAAAGCCAAATTCAGTGTATTACAGTGTACCATAAAGTCATGACTTTTTTCTAAGAGCATGAATATAGACTTAAAATAGAAGTCAAAGACAGAGCCCTGAAAGTTCACAGAAAACAAGATAAATTAGCAAAGCTTTCCAAAAATGGTGCTTTAAAAAGGGCTTAAAATGCATTAGACTCACAGCATTTATCAGGAATAATCTAAAGCCCTATAAAAGCCGGGCCTGGTGGCGCACGCCTTTAATCCCAGCACTAGGGAGGCTGAGGTAGGCGGAGCGTTGTGAGTTCGAGGCCGGCTTGGGCTACAATGCGAGTGCAAGGCCGGCCTGAGCTACATAGTGCGACCCTGCCTCAAAAAAAAACCAGGGCCGGGAGTTTGGCTCAGTGCCTTAAGCGCCTGCCCTGGCAGGCGCGAGGTTGTGAGTTCAATCCCCGGTGCCGCAAAAAAAAAAAAAAAAAAAAAAGAATTCCAGAATTGAGGAAGATACTGGATACTGAGTGGCTGAATGATTCTTTTCTATATACCAACCGTTTAGTATCCTGAGATCCTGAGATCCAAATTTCATCATAAGCACCATATCTATGTTGTCATATTTAACTTCTTACAAAAGCCCTTTAAAACCAAGGGTATTCCTTTTACAGACCACTACCACATTCCATGAGTCTTAAGGGTTGCTCATAAACCAGTAAAATCTCAGCCATTCCACAGCCCAAATGGCAAGGGTATACAGGAGGAGTCAAATCCAAAGAAGACAACAACATTGAATCAGCCGTCAGTCCATAAGCTAGGAAACATTTAGGGTCAGAGATAGCAGTGGTTAGAAGAGATAAGGATGGAATGATGCAGTACACTTTAGGTAAGTGAGTATATCTTCAAACACCCTGGAAATAATGCCTTGTAAAGAGTTAAGGGTATGGAAGCCAAAATGAAGACTGGAGAGGTGGCAGTGAGAAATGCAATGTACCTTAGCTAATGAAAAGGCAAAACTTTAAAGCTACCTAATGAAAAACAATGCTTAACTGAACTCTGATTTCTGAAGTCTTGTTTTATTTTCTATTCCTCACCTCTCTTTCTTCATGTGGGGTTTGTCCATCCAGTCGACAATACTCATAACCACGCCACATACAATAATCTTCCAAAATGTCTAGCAAGCGAGTCATCTGGCTGAAAATGAGAACCCTTGACCCTAAAACATTTCACCAAGGAAAGCAAATTATGCACCTTGTGTAAAACTGACTTGAAAATTAAAAAACAAAATTACTGTACATGAATATGTAGCACATCAACACTCCACTAAACACAAACATACACACACATAACATGAAAGGACGCTACACAAAATCATGCATCTCCTGAGTTATGCAATTTTAAAGTCTTTGAAAATGCTCCACATACACTGAAATGACTTAAAGTCTGCCTTTATTTTGTCCTAAGAATGTTGGAACCATGTGATCTCTCACTGGACTACTGCAATAGTTTCCCAGTTGGTCTCCTGGTTACAGTCTCTCATCTTCAGTAGATCTCTCATGCTGCTGCCAGGTTGGCTTCCTAACATAACAGCCCTGGTTAAGTCCCTCTTCACAACCAAATCTTTGACTTTTTCTCTGCCTTCAAAATAAAAGTCTAAAACTCCTGAAAGCATGGTTTAAAAGACCCTCCATAATTAGGCCCCATCCATCATCCCACATTCACCAACTGCCACTCTAACCCAAATATGTAATAAGATCCCCCATTCCTTTCTTTCACACTTATTTCACTGCCCTAGAAAACCTTTCCTCTTCTCTTTCCAGTGATTCACTCCTACACATTCTCCAGCGCTCACCTAAAACATCATCACTGTGAAGACTTTCCCAGCTCCCAATTTCTCAATATATCATAGCACTCATCACAGTGAATTGTAACTATTTCTCTTTACTACACTGTAGACTTGTCCAAGGCAGAGACGGTCATCTTATTCATCTTTGACCATCCAATCTATAAGACAATTCCTAGCAAATTTAAGTACACAACAATGTCTACTAATTGAGTGAATGGATGAATATGGTAGTTTTCATTCATACAAAAATAATTAACATGAATTTATTCCATGTTAATTAAAAATTCATTACTCACCCTGATCTTTGAGTCTTGCCAATAGCTTATCTAAAACTACCATTTTACCACTGTTGCTGACAATATGCTCATCTGTGGTATAAGGTGGGCCAGGTTCAGCACCATCAAACAAATATGGATGATTACAACACTTTCGAAGCTGCATCAGAATGTTTAAAAGTCGCATCTTGTCCATCTTCCCAGCAGAGTTTAAAACATCAATATCTTTCATCAGGATTTTTGTATACCTAAAAATTTAAACTACAATTAATCATCAACTATTAGAATGATTAAGTCCATAAGGAAAATTTCCCTTAGCAATCAGATTAGACTCCTGTTAAAGACACAAAATGAAATCTAACTTGAAGACTAAGGGTACAGTTCAGTGACACAACACATGCACAGCACGTGTGTGGCCCCGTCTTCAATCCCAGGAATCAAAATTTTTTTTGATTTGTGACTAAATCTGAAAACAAAAAACCTAACGAAAATTTTAACATTTTAACTTATATGTTGCTTACAGTTTCTGGTTTATCCACCATTAGCAACTGCCACCAGCTGATAATGACTCAGAGAATTATATTTGAGAACTTTTTAATAGCCACAAAATTTACTGAAAGTTTGTCCCCAACATAAAAACGTGCTTGAGAAAAAAAAAAAACCTTGATTTCTTATTCTTATCTTCACAGGTCATTTTTTGTCTATCCTGCTCAACATTTTTTCATTATCTTTTCTAGAACTTATTTCATGCAAAAAGAGACCTACAAATATAACTGATCAAAAACAGTATATAATTATAGTAATATCCAACACATATTGAGCATAAGTGCTAGATATTATGTCAAGAGATTTGTATGAATCACCCACCCTAAACCTTCACAACTCTAAGGTATGTAGTAGTACCATCCTCATTTTACAGATGGAAATTCAGGCAGGTAAAAGAAGCTTATTCAGGGTCATAGAAAGGGACAAAGCGAAGTTGAGCTTATGTATGAGTCCAAACAATATACTCAATCTCTATACTCATTTTATAATAGGAAAATCATAATATGTTTTATAAATACAATCTAATTCTATCTATATAAGCAATATTTTTGTTTTTTTAGCAGAACTGTTATATCTTTAACATGTTCCATTTGTGACTCTTTGCAACTCTCCTTGTCAATTCCTGCTTTGCTTATATTTATCACACCATTCAAGCTTCTATTTTTGTAATACCACAATCACTAATGTTTTCCTCACCATCAACATTATGGCTATAACCATTTTCACTGATGGGAAAAGCAACCATAACTAACAAGTGTTCCAGTAGCATTATCCCCTTTAATCCTAACATCATTGTAATAAGCCAATTGTTATTATCCCCATTTTACAGAAAGAAAACAAGTTATGTAACTTGCCCAGACTAAATAGCTATGAAAAGACAAAGCACGGTATTCCAACACAGAACTGTAGACTCCAAAACCTTAACTATTTCTCAGGGGTCGAATAAGATCCTTTCTATCATACTTGAACTATATACCTTACTATATATATAAGATGTAATTTTTGAATTAAAGATATACCCAAACAACTACAAAGTAAATTTTTAGTAAATTCTTACATACAAACAGAGATAAAGGGAAATGGAAATAAAATAGCTCACCATTCTCGTTGCATCTTACTCAGTCCCAAGTAAATCTTTATTTCCTTTTTAGGAGGCAGACTCTTCTCTACATCAGTTTTTATACGACGTAACAAAAATGGTTTTAAAACCTACAAAGTGATAGCTCTTGTAAAAACGCATAACACAGTTAATATTACAGACTATGTATTTCATTAACAATACTGTGAAATTTACTTTCCATTGCATAATCTGACAACCAATACCAGCTGCCAACTTTCTTGGTAAAGAAGCACTAAGTAAAGGGCCATTAAAAAATCAGAACAATGGGCCGGGGGTGTAGCTCAGGGAAAAACACATATTTAGCATTCACAAGGCCCCAATCAATTCCCAGCAGCTAAAAAATAAATAAATAAATAAATAAATAAATGGACCTAATTTAGACATTTATGATCTGGTTGCACAAAATACATTAAAAATTAAGACAGCAAGAACCTGGTGCCTCAGGGAAGGTGTATCTCCACCAGTATGTCGCACTTGCCAATCAAACTCCTGCACAAGAAGATTGATAAGTGGAACCACAAATTGCAGCAGCAGAACCTAAAGCTGCAGGGAGCCTCAAATGTGAACCTTTCAGACACTCAAAATGGCAATGTGCCCAAAGAAACAGCAAGAGTTGGAAGAAAAGTTTAAAAATCCCTAAAACATTCCATAAATATGGGCTTGTCCAAAGTTCAACATGGAGAAGCGCCTGAAGACACAGGGAAAATTGGGAATGTTAAGAAATCCCTAAAACATTCTGTGAATGTGCGCCTGTCAGAAGCTTGAAATGAATAGGAACCTGAAGAAACAGGGAGCGTTAGAAACGTTTAAAAAAATTTTCTACAACATTCTGTGAATGTGAGCTTGCCAGAAGCTCAAAATGGAGATGAGCCTGAAGAAACAGTAGAAAATGTCAACGTTCAAAAGGTCCCCCCTCCCTTGCCCAGGAGAGAGAACAATGGCCGCACCAGCAAACAAGCCCAGTCTGGGAACCAGTGCCATGCACGGGCCACTGCGAAACTGAGAAGAGCCAGACTCCAGTCCTTTCTGGTGTGGGGGCTGGCAAATAAGAAGTACCACTCCACTCCCCCCACCCCACCCCCATAAGCGACAGGCTTATCCGGAGAAACACAGGCTGTGATGATAGCTATCAAGGTGAAATGCAATTGGATGCCTGTGGTGTTCTGGTGTTTCACTAACATTGTAGGTCTAGGGCCAATGGTCTGATCATAGGTTCAGACGATATCGGTACGCAGGGTGAAATCTAGGCAGGATCTCCTGAGGGTTGTAACCATCGTTGATTCCCTATGGTCTTCTTTTGAGGTCTTATATTGTTTCCATTGTTTTGTTGGGTTGGGTTTTATTCTCTTTTGTTGTGTTTATGTTAAATCTGATGGCAGGAGAAGCTACTTCAAGGATAGCAAGCTATATTATGGTAACGATTTTGGATTTACTATTGGCTTGTTTTGAAATCTTTTATTGCATTCATTGTTTTGTTTTTATTGCTTCTATTCTGTTCTGTTCTGTTTGATTTTTACTATATCCGAAGTTATCTGCAGCTATTTTGAAGAGATCAAAAGGCATTATGAGCTGGGCGTGGTGGCGCACGCCTTTAATCCCAGCACTCGGGAGGCTGAGGTAGGAGGAGCGTTGTGAGTTCAAGGCCGGCCTGGGCTACACAGTGCAACCCTGCCTCAAAAAACCAGGGCTGGGAGTTTGGCTCAGTGGCTTAAGCACCTGCCCCGGCAGGCACGAGGTTGTGAGTTCAATCCCCAGTACCGCAAAAAATAAAAAAATAAATAGATAAATAAAAAAGGCATTATGGTAACTACTATTGATTTCATAATGTTTTGAAGTCCTGTATCTCTTACACTGGTTTGTTTTGATTGGTTTTATTCTGTTATCTCCTCTTTAAAATAAAAAAAGTCCCCCCATAAACCTACCATGTTAACCAATGGAGAAGCAGCAATATAGTCTCCTGATTCAGAATCAAAAAGGAAAAAGATAAAAATTGTGAATGATACTAGGCCTGATACAAAAAAGCAAAAACTGAAGAAAGAACCAAGACTCCTGAATAAACGAAAGATGCTGTGGTGAAGTCAGGTGGTGAGGAAGGTGACAGTGAAGTGCCCAACTTGTTCCTAGGACTGACAGGAGCTTTTGAGGATACTTCTTTTATTTCTCTAACTAACCTTGTCAATGAAAACACTCTGAAGGCAACAAAGGAAATCATTTTCACAAACATGGCTGAAATTCAACATAAAAGTATTAGAGCACTTCTGGAAGGCAAGGATGTTTCAACAGCTGCAAAAACAGGCATTTCTCATCCCTGTGATTGAACTCATTGTTAAGTTAAAGTTCATGCCGAGGAATGGAACAGGGGCCCTTATTCTGTCACCCACTAGGGAACTGGCCATGCAGACCTTTGTGTTTTTAAGGATCTGATGACTCACCAGGTTCACACAAACAGGTTGATCATAGGTGGCAGTAACAGATCTGCTGAAGCACAGAAACTTGCTAAAAGGATCAACATCACTGTGACCGTATCACGCCACCTCCTGGACCCTATGCAAAATACCACAGGGTTTATGTATAAAAACCTACAGTGTCTGGTTATTGATGAAGCAGAACGTATCTTGGATGCTGGGTTTGATGAAGAATTAAAGTAAATTATTAAGCTTCTGCCAATATGCAGACAGACCGTGCTCTTTTCTGTCATGAAAATTCAAAACATTGAAGACGTGGCAAGGTTTTCTTTGAAAAAGAAGCCATTGTATGTTGGTGTGGATGATGACAAAACTTCTGCCACAGTGGATGGTCTTCAGCAGGAATATGTCCCTCTAAAAACGTATTCCTTCTGCTCTTTGCATTCCTTAAGAAGAAATAAAAGAAGAAACTGATGGTCTTCTTTTCAGCCTGGAAATCTGTGAAATACCACTACGAGTTGCTGAACTACACTGATTTGCCAGTCTTGGCCATTCATGGAAAGCAGAAGCAAAATAAGCATATGATGACATTCTTCCAGTTCTATACTGCAGATTTGGCGATATTGGTATGTACAGATGTGGCAGTGAGAGGGCTGGGTATTCCTGAATTCAACTGGATCTTTCAGTAGGACCCTCCAGATGACCCTAACGAATATATTCGCCATGCAGATAGAACAGCCAGAGGCCTAAACAGAAGAGGGCCTGCTTTGCTCATTTTAAACCCTGAAGAGTTGGGTTGCCTTCATCACTTGGAGCAATCCAAGGTTCCATTAAGTGAATTTGACTTTTCCTGGTCTAAAATTGCTGACATTTCAAGTCTGAGCTTGAAAAATGGATTGAAAAGCACTATTTTCTTCATAAATGAGCCTAGGAAGCATACAAGTCATACATGTGAGCAAGTGATTCCCACTCTCTGAAGCAGATCTTTGATGTTAATAACCCAAATTTGCCCCAGGTTGCTCCATCATTTGGTCTCAGGAAACCTACTTTTGTTGATCTCAAAGTGAAGAGCAATAAAGTCAAGCACAAAAAAGACAGGAGGCAGCAGCAGATCCAGCTGCCAGAAAAGCAAGAAAGTCAAGAAGTTCAAAATCTTTGAACACATTAGCAAGTAATCATCAGATAGCAGGCAGTTCTCTCACTGAAGACAAATTTCTTTGATCTTGAGTAACTCTGATGAAATGAATTCTTTTCCTTTACAAAGAAATTTCTGTAGCCCTTCAAGTCTTTCTCATCTTTGCCTGTGATTATGTAATTTTTTAAATTTTAAATACGCCCTTTAAAAATTTTTGCTACTGTTTTGATACCGGTATAATTCTTCTTTGTACCTCTTTTTATACTATATGAAGGTTTTGGTGGCATGGATTGCTATGTTAACTTACTATGCAGTGACTTAGTATACTGGAAAGGTGGTGGGGATGCAGAAGAAAATCTAGGTTTACTTTTTGATTTTGTGTCTTCGACCTTAAGAGTAGATTGGAGCAACTCCTGAAAATGCTGCCGTTTGAAATGGCAGAGCACTTCGAGACACAGTCAAGAAGCAGCTACAGGTAAAAGGTGTTGTTTTGATATTCTTGACTTTAAAACAACAAGATTTCCTTTAAAAAAATAAAGAAGAGTGATATTTAGGTTTATTGAGAGATGGTCTGGATTTTGGTAAAACCTTCTAACACTGCAGTATACTTAGAAGACAAGGGCAGTTATCAGTAGACTTAAAACCAAGTTTGAGACAGTGCTCAGTTTACTGAGAGATGGTCTGGATTTTGGTAAAACCTTCTAACACTGCAGTATACTTAGAAGACAAGGGCAGTTATCAGTAGCCTTAAAACCAAGTTTGAGACAGTGCTCAGTGTGCATTGTCGGATTCTTTGTGAGGAAAAAAAATTACCTCTTCCAGGTCCATGAAACAAAAAATACATGTGTAGTGAAAACTGAAATGAACAGAGAACAGAAAACACAGGGAGGAGTTTCTGAGTAAGGACACTTGATTTCTAGTAAATTTTATGTGGCATATTACTACAAAATTGCTAAATTTAGTAGTGATTCAAACTGCTGTCATGCCATTTAATATTTGCAAAAGTCTCATTAAATATAATTATGCAGAGGACATCAAGCATAGAGAAAGGAACTGGATAAATGGCACAACAGTAGAAAAAGAAAAGAACAGTGTCCACCTCTGCTTGACCATTGTCCTGGCTGGACCTCTTTGTATTTCAAACTTTGACTGCTGAACATCTGGCTAGGCTTCTTGGACTCCTAACTCTTGGCACACAATAACTGTTTCTTCAGTACTGTTTGTTTCAGAAACAACTGTGTTTCAAAAAATACATAAAAGCAAAGGAAGACTATTCAATGGAAAGAAGTAATACTGTTGATATGTGACCTTCCAGGTTTCTATACACATAAATTACCTTTTTAATTTTTTTATCAAAAGTGAAGTCATCCTCTGCCTACTACTTAGAACCAGCTAGTTTCATATTATTTGCCTATGTCATTAAATAATTACCCCCATTGTTTTATATTTCAAAAAAATGAAGACAATGAGACTACTGACTGCTGAATAAGCACTGAAGAACGTGTGCATGTGAATGTGCACACGTGCATGCATAGGAAAAGTATTGGGACTGAACCCAGGCCTCTCACACTGAACTACAGATTCAGTTCTTTTTTAAAATTTTTATTTTGAAGCCGGGCGTGGTGGCGCACGCCTTTAATCCCAGCACTCGGGAGGCTGAGGTAGGCGGAGCGTTGTGAGTTCGAGGCCGGCTTGGGCTACAACGCGAGCGTAAGGCCGGCCTGAGCTACATAGTGCGACCCTGCCTCAAAAAACCAGGGCCGGGAGTTTGGCTCAGTGCCTTAAACGCCTGCCCTGGCAGGCGCATTTTATTTTGAGACGGGGTCTTACTAAGTGGCCCAAAACGGGCTTCAACTTGGGATCCTCCTGCCTCAGCCTTCCAGAATTCTGAGATTACAAGTGTGCACCACCATGTCCAGCTTGGAGAACTCCTTTTTCTTTTAAAGCTGTTGTAATATAACAAGATATTTAAACTTGAGAGGAAATCTGAAGTCAGAGTTTTGATCAAAGAGCCTACAAAAATAAAATTAAAATGCAGGTCAATTCAAAGTAATTAAATAAATAAGTAAGCAGAAAATGACTCAATGTTAAGGAAGATCTGAGTGAACAGGAAAAAAAATAATCAATATAGCTAGAAGACAGATTCTATCACAAGAAAATAATAGTCTTCCAATGTGTAGAGTACTACCTACAATGTGCCAGATACCACACTGTGAACTGTACATATATTATATGATCCTTGTAATAAATATTTCATTGAAATATGATTATTTCAATTTTAATAAGTTCTTAAAGTGTTTTTTTAAACATGGAGAACGATACCTATTTGCATACTTTAAAAGTTTTTGACAACATAGAGAATGATACCTATTTCTAAGTCTACTATAGAAACTCTGGTAGTGCATGTGTAGCGATTAATATGGTAGATATTTAATAAACTATAACTTATTATTAAAGATCTATAGGAGATTTTAAAAGGGAAGAGTATAAAGTAAGACTTCTGGGTTCTAATTTGGATCTCTTAAACTATCTAAGAGAGATTTTTAAGACTTTAAACTGCTATAACACAATTAATGATTACTCAATTTCAAGAGTGACTTTCTGCCCATTGAAAAATGACTGGATAAAAGAAATGTAGCACATGTATACACAATGGGGTACCACTCAGCCATAAAGATTAACGGATAATATAAAGAGCAAATAAAAGGAATACGGTAGGAAACGAGGTAGACTTTGTAGAGATGGGGATGCAATCTGGAATGAGGAGCAAGGGGATGATGAGGAGGAGAAGGGGAAGTAAAAGTGATTAAGATGCTAGATATATATTCATCAGTTCCCCAAGATGATTGTATTGCAAATATATATATTTGGACAAAAAAACTAAAAGCGGTGGCTCTTGTCCACCAGTGTGTTCCAACCCGTGGATACCGAAAATAGCGGGTTGTACAGAATCTTACATACGCCATGATTTTTCCTATACATACACAAGTATTATAGAGCTTCATTTATAAACTTAGCACAATCACGGATTATCATAAGTTAATCATAAAACAATTGTAATATATCCTTTAATAATAGTTATGAAAATGTGCTCCCCCTAACACTTAAGAAATTTTCAATCAATAGTTTAATCTGTAGATGACCTTGTGTAACTGAAATCATGGAAAGTAAAAACATGGATAAGAAAAGGATACTGTATAGTGTTTAAGAGAAAGATAAAAGAGGTAAACTTGGGAGCTATCAATAAAGTGAAACCACGGAGTGGTTTCCCAGGGAAACGAAACAGGAATGAGCTTTCAGCAGGAGGAGTGATTAGCAGTGCTAAATAGCATAGAAAAGGTAAGACACTGATCAGAAAGTACAGCCCGCATCCTGTAGACAGAAAAACACTGAAGACTGAGAGATAAATTTCAATTACTATATGTTCAAGAGTGGTCACGTGGTAGAAGAGAAGTAAACTACTCTTTCAAGAAGATGGTTGTGAGGGGGAGAAAAAGAGACTCATAGGTATGGATACAGTGCAGAGGGGGAGCAGTGTTATGTATGTGGGTGAGAGCAAGTGGGTGTGGCTTTGAAAAATATTACCCCAAACCAGGCATGGCGGTGCATGCTTGTAATCCCAACACTTGGGAGGCTGAGGCAAGAGGATTGCTGTGAGTTCAAGGCCAGCCTGAGCTACACAGTGAGTCCAAGGCCAGTCTCAACTACAAAGCAAAAAAAAAGTAAAACAAAAAATGCCTGTCTGATGGGCATTTACTACAAGCAGAGCCTGCAACTGTAAACATACATCTATTGCAGCTCAGCAGCACCTCAGAAGATTCTCGGGAATACAAGAGAGTAAGACTTCATACTTCAAGACTCCATGGAGCACAGAGTGAGTCCCATTTATAGCAACCAACTCTTGTACTTTCTACTTTTGATTCCGAACCCCTGAACTTCCCCTTAGTTATTTCTTTTAGTTGATTTATTTAGTCACTCATTCTGGATGACACTCAGTTGAACTGTAAATAGTGTTATCAGTCTCGCATTAGCTTTTCTCAAGAAAACACCCCTGATATATGGATTACGATGACAGGTGGCTAGGTTACTTATCACAGTTTTCAGGATCATTGCAGTCAAAACCACTGACTCTACACTTGGCCTTCCTCAGGTATATGATGGGTGATCCTGTGGTATCAGCAGGCCAAAAACTCCACTCTCAGATCATGTTAATGCTGCCATTTTCTGAACATGCGCCCCATGACAATCCATGAAGACTGATGATGTAAGCATACACTATTGAAGACTTCATTTCCAATCACTTTTCCACATGCCTTAAATCATACTGCTCTTTACTCCATATATATTCCCAAACGAGCTACACATGATGTACTCATATTCATGTTTATAGTAGCATAATATATAATAGCTAAATCTTTTTTTTTTGCAGCACCAGGAATCGAACTCACAACCAGGTGCCTGCCAGACAGGTGCTTAAGCCACTGAGCCAAACACCCGGCCCTAGGTTTTTGAGGCAGGGTCACATGATGTAGCTCAGGCTGGCCTTGCGCTCGTGTTGTAGCCCAAGCCAGCCTCGATCTCACAACGCTCCTCCTACCTCAGCCTCCCGAGTGCTGGGATTAAAGGCGTGTACCACCACGTCCAGCATAATAGCTAAATCTTGACAGAAATACATAAATCATCAAAAGTAAGTGGCATAAATGCAGATATTTTTGGAGATGTTAAAAAATAGCTAAATCTTGGAAGTAGCCCATATATTCACCAACAGATGAATGGAAAAACACAATACAGTTATTTATACACAATAGAGTACTATTCTGCCATGAAGAAGGATAAACTTGAGTCAGTGTAGGAAAATGAATGTACCTAGAGACCATAACGTTAAGTGAGATAAATAAAGCACACACAAGCTTAAATGCTGCATAATTCCTTTATACAAGAAACCCAAAATATAAAGAAACAGGAAAATAAAAGATAATACGAAATAGGGAGATAGCTCTTTTGCAAAAAGGAAGGGAACCAAGAGATGGAGGGAGAAGAAAGGGGATGCAAAAATAATTAGGATGTGTTACCAACATATACCAACTCTCCCCAAGAAATGTAATCATCATGTACTGCAAACACGTATTAGTAAAAACTAAATTTAAAAAAATAAAAAATAAAAGGGACCCCAAAGCCTCATGCGTTTGGAAGGTGATTGGATTATTGAGGCATCATAACTGACTTGCTGGTTGGAGGTGGGGTCTGGTCAATAGAGGCAGGTGATTGTGGGCATGACCTGCAAGGGTAACTCCCTTCCCAGCTGCCCTCATCCCTCTGCTTCCTGGCTGCCATGAGGTGAGCAACTTTCTTATACCCAGACTCTTACACCATGCAGTTTCTATGTTTAAGTATGCTGAACATGGACTAAAACTTCTAAAGCATGACCCAAAATACACCTCTCCTCCTTTAATTTGTTGAGGTGTTGCAGTGTGTCCCAGCAATCAAAAAGTGATGAAGATAAGCACAAAAAATGATAAGTCACCAAAAAAAGATACAGCATGAGAAAAGTCATTAAGGAAATAGGAAGACATGAGATCAGGTGTTCATATGGAACACTTGGCCACTGACCAAGGAAAAGATAACGCTTTACCTCAGACAGAAGTTTAACACAAATGCAGATACCCTTAGAAGACAGACATGCCTGAGGAAAGTTGCTGGCCAGTAACTGCTATTTCCTTTTTGAAAAGAGAAAGTTACCTTCGCAGAGGAGCAGAGGGCAGGAGATACCGGGGAGAGAAGTCTTGACTGGAAGAGGTCTGAAATAGCTTTTGTAGGAGGCGGCCTGTAGAAGGCCACATAGATGGTACAGTTGCATCATAAAATCATAGTTCACGCTAGAGAATGCAAAATCATAGTAGTTCCAACCTTGAAGCTGTAAAATCTTTAAAAGTATTCAACAAGCCTAACACAAAGGTCACTCTGTAGTAAGTGGTAGCACAGAATTTAAACTCAGAAGACAGAAAGTTGTATCATTCCAGTTTAGGGTTTTCAAGGCACTATAGTAGATGCACGAGGGAGCACAGGTGTTTGGGAGAACTGGCAAAATGAGTTGTCCAAGTGACGAAAAGTGGGCTTATTGCTAAAAGGGCATATTGCTGGATACAGAAAAGAATCCTAACAGAACTGAGTTGATACGTCGAGAGAAGAAGCAGTGGTCCAGGGACTACAGGTCTCTTTAAGGTAACAGAACAGGCACAAGAGTTAACATGAGTGATATACCTGTAAGGATACATGAAGTTGTTATCGAAGAATATAAATTGGTATTCAGTGAGTGTGAGAAGGGTATCAAGTGATATATAGATGATAAAAAAAGAGAAGGAAGAGATGATGGGACTACAAGATGACTGCGCCTCATGGGATGAGTTTTATGCATTACAGTGAGAAGCAGTAGTGGCTTAGAAGTGGCCTCGGGGAACTAGCAGAAAAATAATACTACACCCAAGGACCTGTGAGGTATCAGAGAATGAACAGCCTCTACTGGAGAGGAACACATTATCATGGGGGAAACTAAGCCACAAAAGCTATTCTACAGTCAGGCCCAAGATACAGTGGAGTCTGCTGACCAGAGAGGCACTCAGAAAATCTGGGAGGGAGAAGCAGTGAGATTGACCAACAGTCAAACCCACAAGTTCAAATGGATTCTGTGGCAGTTTGTTTTCTGACTCAAATGTATGTATATTTTACATTTAATATAAATATAGTTACTGAATTTCTTTTCTGCTATTGCTTACCGCATGAAGTCTTTCCACAAGTTTTTGATCACCAAAGCAATTTTTTGTGTCAAACCAAGAATCAAAATCCTGCGGAGGGATGAAAATTCTACAGTAAGAGCATAGGTTTTTTTTTAATGAACTTGACATTTTTATACAATCAATATAGAAATAAGCCGTTTTAAAAAGTATACTTTCAAAACTATGTTAACTGTGATGACCATTATTATTTACTACTGAAATAGGTAAAATACTGAGTAGTTACCAAAATTTGTAACCCATTATAGAGGAATTCTATCAATAATTTATCAGTAAGCAAACATTTGGCTTCCCCATACCATAGTAAAGAAAGATAGGGGTTAAGAATATAAAAGCAATCCCCTATGTCCTTAAATCGTTCAATTCAGCTTGCTGCCCTAGCATAATGATAAAAACAATTTTAAAAATCACACATTTATAAACTACATTAATTTTCAAATTACATTCTGAGCTCTTTAGAACATACCAAATGTTAAGGCCTACAATAATCAAAGATTATTTTAAAGTCACCACATGCCACAGTAGTATACAAAAATACGTTACAAGACCCTCCCAATTTAATGAAAAGAAAATGCTGAATGCATCATTCTGAACTTGCCCTATCTCATAAATTACGGTAGTGATGTGTTATAGTAAAGTTTAACTGGCTGGCTAATCTCAAAGAACAGAAACATATTTCTTTAAACATCGACTTGTAATTTCTTTTTTACTTAAGAATTCTTTCCTAAAAAAACCAAAGACAGAGATACAAAAAAATTTACAAAGAAAAAATGACACATTTTAATCTATATTGTATGCTCTGAAAACAGATTTCTGTGAATATAAGAAAGACCTTTAAAATGTATATGGCATAGCAGCACAGTTCATAATAGCCAGATCTTGGAAACAACCTAAATGCCCATCGACTGAGGAATGGACAAAAAAGATGTGGTATTTCTATATAATGGAATACTACTCAGCTATAAAGAATGATAAACTGGACACTTTTATACTTAAATGGATGCACCTTGAGAACATACTTATCTATGAAATAAATAAGTCACACATGTGTAAGCATCGTATTTTCACTTGTGTGACAAACTGAAAGAAAAACTATGTATATGCTTATGCATATGTATATAAAAATAGTTAAGTTAGTTTAAACAAAAAAAAAGCACAAGGGCCTCTTTTGTCATCCACATGGCCTGTCCAGAAGTAAACTTAATGTCTCACTTCACTGAAAAAAAATTCTGCTGAGATTTTGATAGAGATTGAGGTGAACCTAGATAAGTTTAGGGAGAATAAATGTTTTGATATTTTTCCAATTCACATACATAGTATCTCTCCACTTATTTAGGTTGTATTTGAGTACTTCTGATCAGTTTTTATAGCTTTTAGGATACAGATAATGAACGTATTTTGGTAGATTTATACAGTAATGTTACTTTAAGCTTTTTTGTGATGCTGTAGCTTGTGCCTTTATAATTTTACTTTTGAATTGTTCATTGTTTGCATATAGGCCAACACTAGATTTCTGTATATGGCTTTGTGACCCTGTACCATGACCTTGCCAAACCTGCTTGTCTGGTCTATTGATTTTTATGTAGATTCTTAGTAAGTAAAAAAATAATAATATAAATAAATAAATAAATGAAAAGTATATGGCTTGAGGCTGGAGACGTAGTTCAGAAGAGTATCCCTGTTTGGTTTCCAGTACTACCAACCTCCTCAAAAAAGTATGACTCAAACTTACATCTGCAGAATTAAAGACGTCAGGCAACAAAAAGTTGAGCAATGCCCAGAGTTCGTGCAGGTTATTCTGCAAAGGTGTTCCAGTTAGAAGTAAGCGGTTAGTCGACTTGAACTCACGAACAATTTCTGAAAGCTAAAAAAATAGATAAACATTGTTTTATTTATTGGAATGTTCAACATTCTGTTATACTTTCATCCTACCAACACATTTTTTAAAATACAATAAAACTTGAAAGTTAACTTTCTATAAAAAAGTATCCTAATTCAGAGTCACACAGTTGCAGTAAAACAAAAGTAAGCAAATATTCTAGGCATTTCTACACTTGAAAGAATGCAGTTGACATTTATACCTGAAAGCCTTTCCCCTTTAAAATCCCTTCCATCTTGGTTCCCAGAGAATAGTCAGAACTCTCTCATGGAATCCAGGATGTATAATAAAATCTCCTGCTCCTCAACCACCACATTCATCTACATACCTAGCCAAGTTCTAACATGGTCTGGACACAAATTTTCAGCGCCAGAATTGAGTCTATTTTCCCTAATTTCCTTATGTTAATGTCCTAAATTTATGACCACAAAAATTAAGACCAAAAAGCATAATAGTAATCTTAACAAAAATGCAATTTTTATAATACTCTTAAATAAACTCTAATGTGTGTCTTTTTATTAGGTACTAGTTCCAACCTGAAAGTAGCATGATCCACCTGGTACTTTTGCTCCAAAATTCAGTCCCTGTTTTTTCCCAAAGTAGCCCAGTGATCCAAAGAGAGATTCATCATAATAACTGAAACTTTTCCTACTACTGATGGAGTTGAATGACAAGAAATACTGACGTTTTTCAATGTTAACACCACACTCTAAGTCACACAAATCAGATAGTTCCAGAAAATTCTTTTTTCTGTCCATACAAACACATATGAGGTATCCTCAATAAAAAAATAAGCCAAAGCAAATGATATTTATACACCAGATAGCGTTGACAATATTAAAACAATGTAGCATAACAGAGTTAGGTTTTAGTAGGAAGGATAACAAATGGACATCTAATTTTCCTATATTAGTATTTATGCTCTACTTTGTTGTGCATTCAGTTACTTAGACTTTAAAACCACTTGTAAAATGATTTTTATTCACATTTCATGAATAAAACCACAATCTTCCATTGCTTTTTTATTTTGAATACAGAAAGATGAACAAACATTTTCTGGTAATTAAATGAAAACTTGAATAATGTTGAGAACTTACCTTAGACTTCTCATTTTTTATTCTGTGAGCTTCATCAATGACTAGATATCGCCAATGAAACTTTTTGAATACAGATTTTTCTTTAATTACCATCTCATAAGAAGTAACACAAACATCCCACTCTCCAGGCATCATTTCATCACGAATAAAAGCAGCCTAGTGAAAAATAAAGTTCCTTCTATAAGAAGATGCTGACATGGTAGTCAGAGAATTAGTGTATTAAGACACTACTAGGAATTAAGACCCCAAAGGATCACTTAGACTCCTCCATTTTAGACATGCAAAAATAAAGGTACTTTTATCATCAATTATCTGGATGTGACACTAATATATTCACCAACAAAAGAGGGAAAAAAGTCTCTTCTTATGTGAGTACAGTACATTCAACAAACTAGAAAAGTCTCTATCACAGGATTACTAAATTACTAGGCTCTGACTTTATACCTAAAGGACATAAAGTAAGTCTTTCTGAATACCATATTCTTACCAAGATCCAAGCATTACTAACACATCATAGTTTCAACAAACAGAACTCAATATACCTTAGTAATTCCAACCAGCCATGTCCAACCTTTTGGCTTGTCTGGGTTACACTGAGTGAAGAGGAATTGTGTTGGGTTATACATAAAATATACATGGTCAATGTATATAAGTAACAAAACTTCAGTTTTAATGTTATTATGACCTTTTCTTTTTAAAAAGAGACTGAGCAGGCCAGGCATGGTGGCACATCTGTGATGCCAGTAGTGGGGAGGCTAAAGCAGGACGACCATTGTGAGTTTGAGATCAGCCTAGGCTACACAGTGAGTACAAGGACAGTCTGAACTATATAGGAAGACTGTGTCTCAAAAAATAAAAAACACAACAATGAAAAAAAGAGGGCATGCAGTCTACAAACTGAAAGTTGTACATGCCTGAATTATTGTTACCCTTTCAAGAACTCATGTATATTTATTCACTTCCTAGAAAAGATGAGTTATTTATTTTGTTTAGGGATTACGGAAGTTCATTAAAGTTTTTGAGAAGTTTCCCAAGTTATCATATGGATACAAATGTGATTTTATAAAGAGGATTTGCTGTACCTAGTACAAGAGGCTATTTAAAACTGTGAGACTATTTAAAGCTATTTTTAAATCTTCACAGACAGTGGCTGTATTGGGTATGCTATGTCCCCCCAAGTCCTCATATACTTTTGATGGGGCTAAGTCTAGCACTTGCTTGTGTTCAGTTTGTTGTCTAGCACCAGAACTGGCAATGTGAGTGCTACACCCGCCCACGTGTAAAAGAGGCGGGTCTTCCTCTTGCTCGCTTCCGTGCTTCCTCTCTCTCTCTCTCACCAGCATGCCTTGCTGCTTGTGGCCACCATGAACGGCAAACCCGCCACGCCACACTGCCTTGGAGCCAACTAAGTAAGGACTGAATCTCCCAAGAAACTGTAAGAAATAAACCTTTCCTTCCCTAATTTTGGGTGTCAGGTATTTTGTCTCGGCAACGAGTGAAAAGCAACTAAGACAGTGGCCAACATGGTAGTCAAGTTGACTGAGAGCATTTTTAACTTGTAAGAACTGAATTCCAGATGGTATGGGTCAAAGTAAAATCACAAAATTTAACAGGGAAAAGCAAATCTATTTGAAAAAGGGCCGATTAGTACTATAAATCTGAAGTTAAAGTGCATAAACAAAATTAACTGTTCACTGCCAAATCTTCATTTCCTAATTCACAGCTATATACCAAATACACTGTGGATTCATTCAACAAATATTTACTAAGTGTCCAGTATATATGAGATTGCATGAACTGAAGTAAAGGACAAGAAAAAAAGCCTTTGTAGCAATCTCAGTTGTACCTGGGAAAATTATCACATCTAAAAAAGCTAAAGTAATAGAAAGTTGGGAGACAAAAAGAACCAGAGTGCAAGACTCTATGCAGTTCTGCTAACACCTTATCCTTGTTTGATCTTGTGAAATAATCAATCTGATGGTTCCTTCAGTTTCATGAAAAAGAGGTACATTTTTTTTTCTTTTGGGAATCAAACTCACGACCTCATGCTTGCCAGGCAGGTGCTGTGCTGCTGAACCCAGGCCTTGTAGATTTTAATTTAAATTAGCTCTGGTTTGAAATTTTTGCAACTACTGGATAGATTTAGAGTTAAATACCCTTATAAAATATTAAAGGTCACATAACCCAAAAGCTCTCATTTTATAGGTGATAAGATCCAGACCTTTTGAGATTCATTCAACATCACACAATCAGCAGTGAAGCCAAAACTAAAATCTATCTGTTTCCAAGTTCATTATCTTTGGATACCTCTGTGGTAATTATTAAAGGAAGGTACAACAAAACTATGTTTGAGAATCATACTTCTATATACTTCATGACTACTTCAGTATCAGACAGGATCCAGACAATAGTATCTCTAATAACTTCCCAACTCAAATATGTGTTAGAGCCTATATTACATTTTTATTAATAAAATATTGATCTTATCAGATGTTTACAGAAGGACAGAAAAATAGAAAAATCCTATATGTCTGCCCCATGTGGTAACAAAGTTCAAATCTGTATACAAATAATGCTCTGGACTTTATATAAACATCAATCTCTAAATACCAAATATGGTACAATAATTATTTACATGATTGATAATTACTGGTTTTTGAGTATGTGTACCTAAAAAAGGAAATAACTTAAAAAATGTTTCTCAAAGTAATTCTTATGCTTGCTATAGTATGAAACTGCTTATTTGCTCTTCTAGTCTCTCTCAATGTTTAAAAACATTGTCACCACCCAATAAGCTGAATTTGCAACACATTAGTGAGCGGCAGCTCATGATTTAAAAAACACTGACTTCATAGACAATTTTCAAGGTTAAAGAATTTTTCAATCCACCAGAATCTTAACCTTCTATGAGACAGAGACAGGGTAATCACAAATTAAATATTCTTCCTTTAAAATTCCTAGAGCTTTTAATCCCAGCACTCAGGAGGCTGAGGTAGGAGGAGCGTTGTGAGTTCGAAGCCGGCTTGGGCTACAACGCGAGCACAAGGCCGGCCTGAGCTACACAGTGCGACCCTGCCTCAAAAAACCAGGACTGGGAGTTTGGCTCAGTGGCTTAAGCGCCTGCCCTGGCAGGTGCGAGGTTGTGAGTTCAATCCCTGGTGCCGCAAAAAAAAAAAAAAAAAAAAAAAAAAAAAATTCCTAGAGCTACTTCAAGACGTCTTTGGTTTCCATATAACATACTTGAAAACTGCTAATTTAAATCTTAAGTGAAGCGTTCTGAAAGCATAAGCCTAGATAGTTCTCTTTTGGTTATGACCTTCGAGAAATAATTTTCAAACTGGGTGTGGTGGCACATGCCTATAATCCTAGCACTCAGGAGGTTGAGACAGAAGGATTGCCAGGAGTTTTAGGCCGGCGTGGGGTACCCAGTGAGACCCTGCCTCAAAACAAAAACAAAAAAAAAAAAAAAGGATTTTCATAAAAAATCAGTATTTTAGGAATGCAGTTTTATGCATAATGATATTAAATTACATAATATCAGGAAATATTAGGTATAAGGAAAAATCAAGCTTGTACATCTACATTTATAAACTCAGTATTTTAATATTTAAATTATTTATAAGTTAAATTTAAATATATTTAAGTAACTTTTCTCCAAGCAAAATGATGAGAATAGGATTACATAATTAATTATACTACCATTCTTTTAAGAATATCCTTTGATAACCCATCTAAATATGTAAAATAGAATAATCTTTATTTGGAGACTATGTTCTCTGGAAGCAAAATAAAGGCAAAGTTTAATAACACACTCTCTCAGTTGATTATTCACTTTTGTATTTTTGCATAATTTATGATTTTTAAATTAGTTCAATAACTCTAAAATAATCTTAGCCCACTACATTGACAATGACTAAATACCTCCCTGCAAAAATTCAATGTTCTGGCCATTCGCAGACTGCATGGGAGAGAGAACCAGGGGCCTCACCAGGAGGTGATCCCCGCCTAGAAACCAGTGCCATTGGCCTGCTGCTGCCAGCGTGGGGACAACCCACACCCAAGCCTCTCTCCATGAGTCTGCACCACTCCTGAACTGTGTGTGTGTGGCGGGGGGGAATCCAGGCCTCACCAGGAAGTGATCCCGGCCAGAAACCGTATCATTTTCATTATTTTGTTGGGTTGGGTTTTATTTTCTTTTGTTTTGTTTGATTATGTTAAATCAGATGACATGAGCAGCTATTTGAAAGATAACAAGACACATTATGGTAGCCATTTTGGATTTACTAGTGGCTTGTTTGGAAGTCCTTTATTGCATTCACTGTTTTGGTTTTATTGTTTCTATTCTATTCTCTTCCGTTCAAATTTTACTATGTCTGAAAGTATCTGCAGCTATTTTGAAGACAACAAAAGGCATTATGGTAACTATTGTTGGTTTCATAAAGTTTTGAAGTCCTGTATCACTTACGCTGGTTTACCTTTGATTGGTTTTATTCTGTTTTATTTTCCTTGGTTTTATCCTCTTTAAAATAAAATTTTAAAAATCCAAGGTTCTAATATTACCTGAGACTATATAAATACAACATACAAGGCTCTCTATACATATAGAAGGGGTTTCATTTGTGTATGTGTGCATACCAAGTTAAAAGTCAAATTTTAAATGGAAAAAAATTAAGTCATTCAAAGTTACACAATTCTGGTTTCAAAACAGCACACATTTAGAGTCACTGATAAGTCAATAAAATAGTTTTAAATAAAAAGTCACTTAAAAGTACAATTAAAAATTACAAACGGGAAGGAGATGGGGGAAGGAAGGGGACATAAAAAGAATTAAGATATGTTATGCACATGTACCAACTCCCTACAGTGAATATCATTATCTGAAAGAAAAAAAAACCCACAACTTCAAGCCCTAAAGTTACCCAAGGGTATCCACATCTATACTTCCTAGGCTTGCTTTTTCTTCCATGCTCATCACACACAAATCCCTTAAAGATACTAAAAGTCCTTAAATTAACTAGTTGATAAGGTAAAGGGCAGCTACCTAACTTTATGATGAAGAAACATGCTGGGCATGCGTGTAATCCTATCACTCTGGGACACTGAGGCAAAAGGATTACAAAATTCAAAACCAGTTTAGGCAATTTAGCAACTCAGTGAGACCCTTTCTCAATAAAATAAAAATAAAAAGGGCTGGTGACATAGTTCAGCATGAAGGCCTTGGGTTCAATGTTCAGTACCACCAACAAAACAAAACAAAACAAAACAAAAGAAGAAGAAATAGATTCAAAGGATTCAAAGAAAGTTTTTACACAATCTCAGATCACCTGTCTTAAGGGTACCTCCAAAAACACATATCCCCAACTCCAGATCAGAGTACATTTGTCTCTTAAGGACCCACACTCTATTTTCTCTGAGTGTGTACTTTAACTCTGTCGAATAAAATCTATTGATGCCTCTCAAAAAATAAGTTAATAGCCGGGCGTGGTGGCGCACGCCTTTAATCCCAGCACTCGGGAGGCTGAGGTAGGCGGAGCGTTGTGAGTTCGAGGCCGGCTTGGGCTGCAACGCGAGCGTAAGGCCGGCCTGAGCTACACAGAGTGACCTTGCCTCAAAAAACCAGGGCCGGGAGTTTGGCTCAGTGCCTTAAGCGCCTGCCCTGTCAGGCGCGAGGTTGTGAGTTCAATCCTTGGTGCCGCAAAAAAAAAAAAAAAAAAAGTTAATTAAAAAGTAAATGCAAATGAAGTATAATAATGTTAGTAATAGGTAATATATCTACATCATAGGATTTTGTCATAATTAAATGAATTAATAAATGCAAAGCATTTACAACAGAGCCTTGCTTAGAGTAAGCACAACTTAAGCATTGTTTATTGGTAGTAGGAGTCAATTTAAGTGTTTACAACAGCAATAAAATGTAACAACTCCAGAAATTATGTTAGCCTTTACTGCCTTTTTAAACTTCTTTGTTACTTACTCTTGCGTCTTTGTCTCCAACAAAACAAATAACACGGAGAGACGGAACCCATCGTTTAAATTCATTCATCCAGTTGTGTAATGTAGACTTTGGAACTAAAACCATATGAGGTCCAGGAATGCTTCTGTAATGCTTCAGGTAACCAAGCAAAGCAATTGTCTGCAAAGTCTTGCCAAGACCCTGCATTATCATCACAAGGAAAAAAAATCCGTAAGTGTACTTTCTTTAATGAAACATTATTAACAACAACATTAAAATATATTTGCCAACTATCTCATATTTAGAATTACGTTTTGCACTAATGAAAAGTAAAAAGACCTTTTGGAAAGTAAAAATCATTTTCAATTCAGTACTTACTGTGAAGATAAAAAGAAACCAAGAAAGTACACTCAGAAGGTTGAGTAACAAAGCAAATTTCTATCTAGTACATTTTTGCTTTTTGAGGAGCAAGCAAACTAATATACTAATATAATTTTTCTAGTAGTTATAAAACTAGGCTGTGTGTGTGCATGCACACATATGTATGTTTCATAAAGACAG
>RJWM01023512.1:0-32070 GCA_004363535.1 Dasyprocta punctata
GGCCCTCTCTGGAAGAGAGACTGGAAGACCGATAGGCTGAAACCTCTTCTCCCTTCTTGTCTGAAGTAGGGAGCTCTTCTACAGCTGTAGGAGGGCATATGCACCCTCTTGTCCGCTGGACAGTGTGGAGCCTCTTGAGTTAAGGATTTGTGCTGTCTGTGCTGTGGGGCCGTTGCGGGAGCAGCAGTGTGTTGTTGCGGGTGAGAACCGTAGCCAGTCCCTAGGCTGCGTTACCCCAGGGTCTGTGTCCTCAGATGCGTCCTGTCCCTAGTGCTCTGTCCAGGAGAGGGGTGTGACAGTTCTGCCTGGGATCCGGCTTCCTATCATTAGTAAGCGGGGCCACTCCGGGCCCCTTGTCCCTGGGAGGAATGGGGCCGGAAAAGCCAGGGCCAGGCCGGAATGGAATAGAAAGAATGAGACAGGTTCATGTCTCCTTGCCGCCTGGCCCAGAGATCTGCAGGGGCGACCTCGGAGGAGATAGGAGCTTTCATTCCCGCCAAGGGCTCAGTGGAGGCAGGAAAGTCTCTTCGTGGCTGTGGCGCCTCCCGGGAGGACGTGGGAGAGCTCCGATCATGTGGCCTGTGACCTTCTGTCTCCCTTTCTTCTTGTCTTTCTTTGTCTTAATCAAACTTGCAGGGCGCCCAGCTCCCACACAGTCACGCTCCCGTGTCAGGGCTGAGCCTGATCTGTACAGGGTCCCCATGCTGCCAGCTCCCTTGAGCATAGCCTTGAGCCAGTCAGGGCCCTGTCATCTCCCACGCCCCACCCTGCCCCCAGCATCAGGAGCCAGAGTGCACTCTTTTTTTGGGAATGGGTTAAGTTTGCCAGTGTCCTGACATCATCTGCACAAAGTGCCTGTTTCCCTTTTAATGTATCAAGTTTTATCTTCATGACACCTGACTGTATTCATGTGGTCATAAGGAAAGAGCAAAGCAGTCTTTTTCCGTAGAAAACACTGTTCGGAAACGGCAAGTCCAACCCCAGTGGTGTCTCATCACAGCCTCTGACCTGCGGGGACAGCTGCGGCTTACTCTCTCCCCACACTTGTGATTCTGTGGGTTCTTACTCCCAACTCCAGGCTGGAGAAGACGCTGAGGGTGAATCATGTGTTACCAGGGGGCCCACACTGTCCGGGTCATGGCCCCTGCTGGGTTGCTCGGGTTCTCAGCCTCACTCTGGGACCTTGGCTGTGCGTGCAGTCTTGAGCAGTCCCCTACCCTCGTGGTGCCCTCCTTTCCTCATCTGTAAAATGCAGACCTCGTCAGCTCCTCCCTCGGTATGGCTGCTGTGAAAATACAGAGCACTAGATTGGTACGCAGCAGGGCAGCAGCGTGGACCCACTGCACATGCTGTTCCTGTAGGTTCTCCAGTTGTGTCTCTTGGGTAACCTTCCACCGCAGCCTGCCCCTTGGATCAGGCAGGAGAGTTCTCTTCCGGGAGCTGACATTTGTCTGCTTCTCTCCCAGGTACCCGGTTTCCAGGCATGGGGCCAGACTGTCCTGGGCAGGCAGCACAAGGGACATCCAGCGCCTCTGTGCCATGGAAATAGTTTCTCTTGTTCCCTTTGCACAGGGTGTGGACACTGTAAGAAAATGAAGCCAGAGTTCGAGAGTGCAGCCGAAGTCCTCCACGGGGAAGCAGAGGTAAGCTTACCCTCCCAACACCTCATCGTGTCCTTTGAAGAGCTGCCAACATGTATACCATTACAGCAGCTTTCCTTGCTAGCCCTGAAGCTGCTCTCCCAGTCCTAGAGGTCTGTGGTCCTTCCGTGTCCCCCAGTAGACACGTCAGGCTCCGACAGAGGCCCCTGCCAGGGGTGGGGGTAGGACAGGAAGCCTCTGGTGCTGTGTTTCTGTGCCTGTAATTCTGCCTGCACCCTCTTTGCTCTGGAGCCCTAATTTTTGGGAGCAGGCCCTAGTTGGCCCAGTGTGGTTGGACCGAGCCCAGAGCCTCACCTCAGCCCATAAATGAGAAGTGTGGGCCATGGCCGCATTCGGTCACTCCTTGGGATGTGTGAGGCAGCTGACTTCTGGCAGGGGCAGGAAGGTTGGGGCAGCACATGATGGGTTCCTCTTTCCACCAGCACCATGTCTGAGGCTGTAATGCATGGTTGGCCTTTCCCCCATCCCAGAGCTCTGGTGTCCTTGCAGCTGTCGATGCCACTGTCAACAAGGCCCTGGCAGAAAGATTCCACATCTCAGAGTTTCCAACATTGAAGTATTTTAAGAATGGAGAGAAATATGCAGTGCCCGCGCTGAGAACAAAGAAGAAGTTTATTGAGTGGATGCAGAAGTAAGTTTTGTGATCTTGGCGGTACATCCTGGCTGTGGTTGTCGGGCGCTGGAGACAACCTCGAGGAGACGAAGTGAGCTTTAGGGCCCACAGGAGCCAGGACAAACCTGGCCTCCTTGGCTTAGGGCCACCCCTTCTGTGCTGACCCTACGTCCTAAGACAGCAGGTTACCAGTAGCCCTCTGGGGTGCAGTCTCACCAGAGCTACCAAGCGTGTGCCTCCTTTCCTCCGTCTCAGCCTCCCCAGCCCTGGGTGTCATCCTCTGTGTCTTCCTGCCTCCTGTTTGAGTGAAGGAAACACAGTTTTTCACACCCCGAGCTGGGCTCATTTCACCCCAGGTTTGCTGATGACTGCCCGGGCCTCCTTTAGCGTCCACAGTACCAGCTGCTGTGGTTTGGAGTTGAGGGTGAAGATCTCAGAGACCCCCCTCACATGCAAGGGTCAGCCTAACAAAGTAGCACAGATTGATTGGCCTAACAATAGCTGTTTGTTTTCTCGTGGTACCGAAGGCTAGAAGTTAAGAGATCCGGAGGCTGGCTGGGGGTTTCACTGGGGCCTCTTCTTGGCTTGTAGATGGACATACTCTGCCTGCGTCTTCCCAAGGGCTTTCCTGTGTGCACATCTGGGTCCTCAGAAAGACATTAGCTGTGTTAGATTATGGCCTTCCCCAATGACCTTATCCTGACTTAATTGTCCCTTTAAAGACTCCGTCTCCAAAGAAAATTACCTGCAAAGGTCCTGGAGATTAAGGCTTCAACATTTTTGGAAGGAATTTTGAAAGGGCACACTTCACGCATACAGCCTGCCTGGCCAGAGAATCTGAGAAACTGTGACCCAAAGACCCTGCTCACCCAAGGAGTCAGAGTGTGTGATAGTCAACATTTCCCTTCCCGTGCTGGGGCTAACTGGGCCCAGCAGACAGATGCCCTAGCCAAGGGAGGAAGCCTGCAGTCACACTTGAGTAGCAGAAATTGTCATCAGGACACGGCTGAGTGACCTGTGTCCTGTCTGTCACACCCAGCCACTGCCAGGCTCAGTTGCTCACACATGACTTAAGTACTTAAGGATGTCTCTTCGTTTCACTGAGGATGGGGGGAAAAATAAAAGTGACCACATTCCAACCTTCACAGAGGTTCCTGGGACATGGAGTGATGATGCCCACGTGTGAGATAGACTTTAAAGCCACAAAGCAACACAAGAGCTGTGTAAAATAATGGTGCCTCGATAGAGGTGTTTTGCTAGGTACTTGGATATACATAAGCTTTATCTGGTAGGAGGAACACATTTAAGGTGCAGATTCTGGGACACCTGTCCCTGATTCTTTGATTCAGGAAACGTGCATGGGATTCTGAGCCGTGGTATTTGGGGAAGCAGCAGCATATGGAATGGGAGCAGAATTAGCAGAGACAGGCGAGACCTTCACAAGGCAAGAGGGGAGTGTGCTGGGGAGGTCCTCGTCTCAGCTCCTCCCACTTTATCCTGCTCCTCCACTAGAAGAGAATCCCAAGTAGCCAGGGCTTTGATTTGGCAACCAGAAGGAATCGTTTGCCTCCGAAAGAGACGAAGCACTCACTGTTCTTGGGACTTGTGGTGTCTGAAGCAGGTGGCGTATTCGTCCCTGTCATTCCAGCCCTGAGTCCCGTGGGTGATCAAGCCTGGTCCTTGTGAGGCTGGACAAGGGGAATCAAAGTGGTGATCATTATCAGTCAGCACCCGAATTCTGGGTGCTGAGCATGCGGCCTTGTCCTTCCTGTCCCCCATGCAAGAGCCTGAGAAGCTTGCTGTCGAGAGCTTGGGCTTTGGAGTCCGGGAGACCTGCGCTCTGCTCATGGCCTCCTGAAGCCCCAGCTTCCTGTCTGTGAAATGGAGGTGGTCCTTCTTCCACAGACTTGTGGAATTTAGCTAGGCGGTTGTGAAAAGTTCTTAGCACCAGACATCATATAGAAATGCTCAAAGAAAAGAAGTGAGTGTATTACCGCTGCCAGGTGTTGCGGGCTGGGGCTTTAACTGACAGTGCACGGGGGATGGTGCCACCCACACCTTGCTGAGTGCTTTTTTTCCCAGTGTTGGCGATCAAACCCAGAACCTGGAACATGCTAGACAAGGGCTCTGCTGCTGAGCTGCACCTCCAGCCCCACTTTCCCACCCTGTGCCTTGACCCACAGATCCTACCGAGGCCACAGTTTCTATTTCTGTTGCATCGATGGAGAAACTTGGAGTCAGTACAGTTAAGGGCCTGCCCAGGGACCGAGAGTAGTTCTCTCAGGCACTTGGAAGGGAGCCTTCCAGAGGGGCGTGAGGCGCAGATGGCTCTGAGGCTTCTCATGCAGAAGCAGGGCGAGCAGATGGTGCCGACTGAGGTGCATGATGGTTGCCGGTGGGTGCACAGGTGGGTTCCCGAGACATGAGCCAGAGGCAGCCTGGGGAGGCAGAATTCAGGTGAAGAGGAGAGCAGATAAATCAGGTTGGTGGTGTCAGCTGTGGAGCCAGGGGATCTGGAGGACAAAGAAAAGGGAGGACGACAGGAAGGCTCGAAGGGCCAGGCTTGGTCACCAGTGCAGGGGCCATGACCAGTAGGGAAAAGTAGGGAAAGGAAGACTGCTTGGAGGAAGGAGGAGGAGTATGTTCTAAGTCTTAGGTTTGAGGTAGCAGCGGGACCTCCAGTGGAAGTACCTGAAAAACACCTGAACACAGGTCCTTGGAGGAGCGTTCAGGGCTCAAGTCAGCCTCAGCCACTGGAATGGCCGAGGCCTTGCACAGGCGTAAGATCTCTTGAGAATTACAGAGGCTCTGAACAGAACAGGCAGAAAAGGGGGCTGTGGGATAGGAAGGGGTGTGGGATGCCACAGGCACTGAGTGTTGGGTTGGTTGGGTGCCACACTCGGGTGGGCAGCAGGTTGACTGCAGGGGCCATGGTGAGTGTGCAGGGGAGGGCAAGGCATTTTGTACAGTCCATTCCACCTGGACACTTGCCGGAGAAGGACGGGAAAGAGACCTTTGGTTGTAGGAGGGGAGCAAGGGCAGCAAAAGCTTTAAGAAGAGCCCAGCAGCTCTGTCATAGTCAGTTTTCTGTTACTGTAACTAATGACTGAGATAATTAGCTTAAAAAGAAAAGAAGATTTATTTCAGCTTACGGTTTTGGAGGTTTCAGTCCATGGTTGGTTGGTTCTAAGGGACTTAAAACCTCCCACTAGACCTTGCCTCTGAAATTTTCCACCACTTCCCAATAGAGCCACTCTAGAAAATAAACCCTTAACATATGGGCCTTTGGGGACACTCCAGGTCCACACTGCAGTCAGCTGCACCCCAAATGAAGCAGATGGAGAGGCGGAGACTGAGAGATGCTTGTAGACATTCACTCAGCACCCGCCATTTATTAGACCTTCCAGATTCTCAGTAAATGTCAGTAGTTTGACTGAGTGTGTGCCTTGCAAACACTGTCTCTGCTCTTTATCTAGATTTAGACATAGGTGCTACTGTCCTCATTTAACAGAAAGGAAAGGACCAGAAATATTTGGTAATTCACCTAAGGTCACACAGCTGGCAGGTAATCTGGATCTCAGCTCAGGCCTTCCTCACTTCTAACAAAAGTTCAGGAGCAACAGAAGGTTATTCAGGATCCCCTGAGAGGCAGGAGGGAGGGGCAGGGAGTGAAGTGGAGGCAGTCCTGGGCCCTTGGCCTGGGGACGATGGCCCACACCCAGAGGGGCGCCCGCCAGACCCCTACCTACCGCTTCACAAAGTGGCTTCCCAGTGGGCCTCTCAGAGGGAGGCCTGTTGGCGGATGGTACAGATACATTGGTGTTTAAACTGGGGTTTTTCAGTGGACTTCCAGAAAGGCTGCAGGGGGATCCCTTCTGTGTGTTCCCGGGGGCTGGGGTGCGGCGGTGGGCGTACCTGCATGTCGCAATCTCTCCTCATGACTGATCCCCATCTCCCGGCTTGCACAGCCCTGAGTCTCCCCCACCTCCGGAGCCCACATGGGAAGAACAGCAGACAAGTGTGTTGCATCTGACAGGGGAGAACTTCCGGGACACCCTGAAGAAGAAGAAGCACACCTTGGTCATGTTCTACGCCCCTTGTAAGTAGCCGCTGCTCATGACGAGTGAGGGAAGAGGGTTGCCTTCCCAGACAGGAAGACCTCCACGCTCACCCCAGGGGCCAGGGCAACCACTCATCAGCTCCACAGTCATCTCGACTGGAAGCCAGGCTGCCCGATTTTCTTTCAGGCAGGGAGGATCTTCCAAGTTCAGAGCATCCTTCTGTCAGCCCCAGCAGCTCACCTCATTTTGGAGAAGACTTTACCTTGTCAACCCTAAAGCCCTTTGCTCCTACGTGTGGCGGGGACCAGTCTCCTCACATCCCCGGGTTCTTCCATGCCGCCTGTCCCACTGCCTCCCCCTTTCCTCCCCAACCTCCTCCAGAACTGGCTTCACCTTCGGGACAGCGGGACTCCCTCCCCTCCCCTTCTTGGTGGCCCTGAGCCATTGTGGTTAAAGTCGTGGAACAGGGGCAGGCACATCTGCTCCCACGTTCCTGTGTGATTCTCATTTTAATCAAAGCCTAAGCCGAGAAAGTGACACGTTTCCTTGCATTGGTGTTTGTGACCTCAGGTTTTTGTGTATTCCCATTCTGAAGTTGTTAATTGACACTTAAAAGGAAAGGTTCTTAGAAATTCCCACTCTTCAGTTGCCCTTCTTTCTCTCCCCCAGGTTACAGCCCAGCTTAATGGAGTGAGAATAATAAAAGCTACCGTCTACAGAGAAGCCAGGCAGCGTAGTCTAGTCGTAAACCCGCTCAGTTGGAGCCAACGCTCCTGCTTGCTCCCCTCCGGCTCCCACTGCTCAAGCGTCAGTAATTCATAAAGTCTCTCCTCACTCTGGGAGGGGCCGCGACCTGGTTCGGGGCCTCAGACTCCGTACCTCAGCCGACCCGCACATCCTGGCAGCCTCCCTGTTCCTTGGTTTCGTGAGACTTATTCTCAGTTCCCTACAGAATTTCGCACTGCCTCAGTCAGTCCTTCATGTCCCCAGAAGCCTGAGAGGATTTTGAGAAGTGAACATCTTCTTTTAGGGCAGAGCGGCTCCAGGACTGAAACCCAGATGTGTGACTTGACCAAGGTATTGAGGCAGATTGGTGCCAGGCAGTTCCTTCAGCCTGTGTGGCTCTGTATCATAGTTGTGAGATGAGTCAGATTTTCTCAAAGAGCAAACACCTGGCTACTGAAATAAGAGTCCTCAGCTAGCAACTGTGTGGATCCCACAAAGTCCAGGGCAAATTCTTTCCCCTAGAAATGCCCTCGTGGCCAGGCCTCTGGGCCAGAGCTAGGCCTTCCCTGTGTCCCTCTGGCTCAGCTGACAGGATCACTACGTAGGCACTACTGGCTGCTGAAGCAGGCAGGTTCCCAACGTGCCGGGGAATCTGAATAGAGTCCTGCTGTGCTGGGAAGGAACCATGTCACTGCCAGCCCTCGAAGTCTCCCACTTTGTTCTTACACAACTAATGCAGCCCATTCGGGGCAGTGTCACTGTGACTCAGCTTCTGACAAAGGACTTTGTCCTTACAGTGTATCTGCCTCTCTTACCGTACCCTTCTGTGGAGTATGATAGGTACTTACTCATCTATAAACAACATAAACACTGCAGAAAGACCAATGGTGAAGTCAGACACCTGCTAAAGATGTCCGAAAGCCAAGCCTTGCTCCTGACAACATACCCCTCCCCAGCCTCCCACCCTGCATAGCTTTTCACCCTCCACCTCCACCCACCCCTCGTCACTTCACCCCAGTGTTTCTGCTCCCTCGTGTCTGCCCCCTACATCCCGCCGCCCGGGTTCTGCTCAGGTCCTGCTGTGTCACCGCCCTCTGTGCTGTGTGGCCCGGCCCTGGGGCCGCCTTTCCTAGGCCAAGCCCCCAGGGCCATGCTTCTCCGCCCCCGGCCCCCCCCCCAGCCTTTGCTCTGCTCTCCCTATTTCGCGAGGCTTCCTTGGTTTTCTGCTTGAAAGAGGGGGTCCCTTTTTTCAAAAAGCCCAAATGTTCAAAAGAAAATGCCACTCTGGCCTGCCCGACTCCGTGAAAACCTCCCCAGCCTGCCCGCCACTCACGCGTGCGCCACGCGCTTTCTTTCATATGATGACAAAGCGAGACACGGCAGAGGCCTCAGTGTTTCACACTGGTGGGGGAAGAATTTGCATGAGTCCAACCGTTATCTTTGTGCTTTCCATAGGCAAAAAGGCTAAAAAGGAAACCTTAATGGGGAAGCCAGGTTTTGAAGAAGGGGTAGGTTGTTTTCAGCCCACCTAATGCTGTTAGTGGCCCTGGGCAGTTCACAGGGCGCCTGTAGCTGCCCACGGGTAAGTCTCTGATGTACACGGTTAACCAGATCATGCTCTTTAAATGTTTTAAAAATTATGTAACACCCCTCCTCTATAGGATGATGTTTTTATGAATTTGAGCTTCTTTCCCCTCTGTTAAGTCAAATTAATTGCCATTTTAGGCAATTAAAAAATCATCCATATAGACTGTGCTCGGTAGGTACTTTGTCTTATTTAGCTCTGATATAACCCACGAGCCACCCGGCTCTCTTCTCCTGTCAGATGTTGGGGAAATCCCTCTGAGCCCCCTCCCGGTCACCCCCACTCTGCGTGAGCCAGCTGGCCATTCTGCTAGCCGGGCCATCTGGGTGATCCCGTCCATCTCGGAAGCCAGCTCATGTGCTGAATTCAGATTAAATTTTTAGCTTAGCCTTAATTTGGTTTTACAAAAACCCTTTGAAATGCCAGTCATTGTTGGTACCTTATTCTAAAGAAGAGAAAGCAGAAGAGCAAAGCCATTTCCCTTCCCCACCGTGTCATCGTCTGCTCCGTGAGGTGAGGACGTGTGGGCCGTGTGTGAGGAGGTTGTGGCTGGAGCCAGCTCTGCTCATTGGGCGCCTGACCTCTCCCACCTGTGTTCTGATCAGGATTAATTGCCACAGTGAGGGTCGAAGCCATTCGGCCCTCCTGCCAGTCGTGTTTCCCCAGTTCTGGGGAAGGTTGAGAAAGGAGGGGGGTTTGTCTCCTGATCTGTTGGCGCAGGGGTGGAGGCCAGCGAAAGCAGCCCCCGGCCTCTGCCCCACACTGTGACTGGAGGGGCTTCAAGTGACACACCACCAAGAGACGAGACCACAGAGGAAGGGCACACATCTGCGGGATACCGCAGGCCCTCGTCCATGACGGGCCTTTTCACTGGAACAGGACACATCTGGGGATTTGGGGACTGCTGGTGTCTTTACGTCATGAAGTGGAATGATTTGCCATTGTCCCTGGGACAAGAGGGGAATGTCACAGGCTCAGGAATCCTGACCAAGCTTGCCGTTTTCCTGAGCTCAAAGCTGCCTCTGTGGCCTGGACCAAACTCTTCCTGGTCCCACGGGCAGCCTCTGTGGAAGGAGCCTGCAGAGCAAGACCACAGTGACACACGTCTTAGTGCGGGTGGCAGACGGGAGGTCCTGGGCAGGAGGGTACCCGTGTTTGTGGTAAACTCCTGCAAAGCCCCCGGGCCCCCAGATGAGGTGTGGAGGCTGCATGGCCAAGGTGACGCGTGTACCCTGACCTTAGGGTGAGCAGGCTGGGGGGCTGCTCTGAAGGCATCTCTGGAGGTTCTAGGAAATAGCCCTGGCGCTGTGTCCTCTAACACGTGACGTTCTGTCGCCTCTCATGCAGGGTGCCCACACTGTAAGAAGGTCATCCCGCACTTTACTGCTACTGCTGACGTCTTCAAAGATGACCGAAAGGTAAGGACACCCCCTTGTCCTGTGGTCTCACCTCCGACTTTGCCTTGCCCCGATGCCTATGCCGTCTTCCCTACGGTTAGATCTCTGTCCCTAAATAGGTCAGTTCTGCCCAGGCCTGTGAGCAGGCTTTCCTTGGGAACCAGCACAATCTTTCTCTTCATAACAAGTCAGAGCAGACTGGATTAGTGCTGCAAAACCAGCCGAAAGGCTACAGTGAGGTGTTAGGACGCCGCCCTGAGGAGGGCGTGGTAAAGGGGTCGCGTATTTATTTTTTTAGTGCTCAATCTTTTTTACAGTAGGATTGTAGTCATGCTTCACTTACATAATTAAAAACGCAAATAAATACCCTGACCAAAGTCAAGTGGAGGAAGCCACGGTGCAGGAGAGCCAGGCCGTGCCAGAGGTTCCTCATCCTGCCAAGCAAAAGGCGCCTGCAGTTGCCAGCTGGTGAAGCATAAAATTAACAAGCTGAAGGTGTAGGTTGGATTAGGGTGCAGGCACAGGCACAGCCCCCCAACAGCCCCAGCCCTGGGGCAGCAAGGCCCCCGCTGGGAAAGGGATGTGTGTGGCTTCTGGGCAGGGTTTATGGGGCAGGGCAAGCCCATGGTGCTCAGGGAAGTCCTGTCAACTCCCAGTCCTTGTGTTCCCTTCTAGGGTCATTGCTTGATTATTTGGTTGATTGACTGATCAATTGATAATTGACTGATTTTAGTTCCCGAATAGAACGGAGGGCCTTAGCCAGTCATGGCACATACCTGTAATCTCAGCACTTGGGAGGCTGAGGCAGGAGGATCACTGTGATTTCAAGGCCAGCCTGGGCTATATATTGTAATGAGTTCAAAGCCTGAACTACATAGTGAGACCCTGCCTCATAAACAAACAAATGAAAAGAACCCAGGGCCTTATGCATGCCAGGCAAGCACTCTGCCACTCTACCCACCCTCCCTCTTTACCCCCCAGCCCTCAAGTTCCCTCCTTATCTCAGCAGTCAGGGCATTGGTAAAAATAGTTAGGAACTCGTCACAGCTTTGGGACTGCTGGGGGAACCTCTCAGCTAACAGGTCCCAGACGCATAGGATTGTGCAGGACCCATTCGGACATACCCAGACCCGGAGTCATGTGTGCTGCTGGGGCTGGAGGGAGGCAGGGCCAGGCTCAGACTAAGAAGGGAGACTGGGCCTGTGGACAGGACCAGCCGGCAGCCCTGGTAGGGAGGGGCCCATGTGAGCAGCACTGGATCCCCGTCCGAGGCGGGGCAGATGCAGGGCTGGGATCGCTTTGCTGGGATGATGAAAACGTCTGGGCATGATGAGCTGGGGGTGTGTGTAAGGAACCAAGTGGTTTCTTCTCTCCGCCTGCTGGAATGTGTACTTAGTCGACGTAAGTGTGGCATCTCCATCACCACCCCATCTGCTTGTGCCTCCCAGGGCCTGTGCACGCCGCAGGGTGGCTGCTCCTGCTCTGGGGGCTCTCGGGGTGTCCACCCTGGACGGAATAGCTACCACCCCTGTCAGCGCCGTCACCCCTCACCCAGTGCTCTCACTGTGTGCTCTGGGCAGACAGGAGAATGGCCAAGGTTGGGGGTCACCCTGCCCCCAAGCTGCTCAGGTCTCCACGGGCCCCAGGAGATGAGGGCAGGGATCCCGAGGCACCCGGGATGCACAGAGCCTGGACCTGCTGGGGTGTGGCAGCATTGAGGGGAGCAGGGGCCAGGGTGCCAGGGAACCCTGGAGAGCAGCCCACGTTGATGCACTTCTTCTCTACCCTAGACTGCTGCTGGGGCTGTTGGGAGCCCGGTCCTGTGGCCTGACACAGGTCACAGTGGCAGCCAAGAGCCACCCTTCCCTTCTCCATCACCCCTCCACCCATTGCCCTCTTCCTCTGACTGATACATCTCTGCTTATCTTTTTAGTGTTGTTGGCCTTTCCCTTGGTTCATTCCCTCTGTCCCTCTTCCTAGCTTTCTTTATTCCAAGCCAAGGATCACTGTCACTCGTTTTCAGGAACCCACTTCTCAAGCTGTTCGTCAGGGGAGCTGGCCCATCTGAGGTTCCTGGAGGTTCAGCAGTAACAGTAGCACCCAGGACCAGCTTCTGGGCTGGGGGCTAAAGTCGTCGATGCCCGTTCTGTGCTTCAGGCGTAATACAGGCTTCCAAGGTGCCATCCTGCGACTGTCAGATTCGAGGCTTTCAGAGATGCTTCTGGAAGTTGATGATTTCTAAGAACTGGCTCTTGTGCTGGCAGAGGCTGGAATTTGAGGAACACTGCTTTACCTTTTCCTTTTACTCACGAGGGATCAAGGCCCAGAGAGGAGCTCTGACCCTTGCCCAGGGAGGCCCAAAAGGTCACTGAGAGCCAGAACTGGGTCTCTTGCCTCCCTGGTTTTCCTGACACCCCGTGCTGCCACCTCTTAGCCACAATTATTTTTCTTTTCCACCCCACAGCCAGTCATAGTTCCTCCCCAATCAATATGCAGTTGGTACTTCACTTCCATTTTCATAGCCAAAGTCAATATTAGCTCCTGCAGAGATTTATTTTACTGAATCAATAAAGCTGTGTGAGGCAGCTCATATTTTAGCTGGGGTGCCAGCACCCCCTCCCTCTTGGGAGCTCCTGCTTACTTGGGGACTTTATCGGTTGACCTGCTGGTGAGAGAGTGCCGCAGACTGTTAGTGTTAGACTGGATGGTGTCACTGAAAGGCCTGGAGGACATGGGCTCATGGTAGAAGGCTGGTGGGGTGGGCGGGGGACTACTGGGCTACTAGGAGGGGCTCGCTTTCACTGCATGTGTGACCAGCCTGGGGATGGGGATGGTCAGCAGAGGCGTGGAGGTCACCCCACAGGGCGGCCACAAGGCAGCAGGTACCCTTCTCTGTGGCCATAATCTGAATGTGTTGTATGGGAATTCCTGTTTATAAGCCTGGGCCTCTACCCACCAGCATGTAAGCTCCCCAAAGCAGGGTCTTCTGTGGCCCTTGAATTTCCCATGATTTTGACACCTTAAACCCCTGTCTATAGTGACCAAAAGAAAGAACAGCAACATACTTGATAGTGGCCAAGAGCTCTTTTCTTCCAGAAGCATTATTATTATTATTATTATTATTATTATTATTATTGGTACCGGGGATCAAACTCACAACCTTGCGCCTGCCAGGCAGGCACTTATGCCACTGAGCTAAACCCCTGGCTCTCCAGAAGCATTACTGATAGGGTGTTATTACAGTCCTCGTTGTACAGATCAGGAGACCAAAGCTCAGAGAGGTTGAATGCCCAGCCCCTGGCTCTGGGTGGAGAGCAGCCGAGACAGAGCAGATCGCACAGGCATGGACAGTGAGTCTCCCAGAGGCACCCCCAGCACCTGGGCACACACCCGGGGAGCTGATTTGACAGGTGGTCTCAGGAGCCACCAGGGAGGATCAAGGAAGGGAAGGAGGCCGCACAGGTGCATTAGGGGCAGGTGGCTGTGGGCAGTGGGGCCCAGTCCCACAGGAGACCTCTCCAGGAGACGTGCCAGAGTCAGCCCACTCCACCCCCATCCGTCACGGCTTTGCGTCCGGCTCCTTGGGGCTGAGGCCTGTGGGGTTATGATGGCAAGTGCCAGGCTGAGGGGACCAACACTGTGCCCAGGAACTTGTGCCAGCTGCCGTAGGACAAACCCAGAAGTCGTAGGTATGCAGGCTGTGCTGCAGGTGATCGGTGCCGATCTGGAGCGGTCTAATAGGGCAGTGTCCAGGCAGGTGGGCAGCCCTGAGACGTACACTTGCTGCCTTCCTCCCAAAGTCTAAGCTGGCCCTTTGGGGAGCAACACACGTGTCCCGTTCTCCCGTAGACATTGCACGTGGATTCTTCATTGCAGCCAGAAGTTGCATTGTGTGTGTGCAGCTGGCCAAGTGTAAGGGATTCAGAAGTGGTACAGATTTTTAATTCAGTAGATTTATAAAATCATACACTACATTTCCAACAGCTCTAGGGCAGGTATACAAATTAAATTCATAATTTAAATCGGATGCAGGGAGAGCAGCAGCCCGGAGTAACGTACATCAAACATTCGCAGCCTAGCAGAGGAGCAGGGGCCTCCGGCCCAAGGCTGGACGCAGAGGGCCCTCCCTGGCCAGCTGCACAGATGGAGAGCGGTGGACGCGCCTGTCCCGAGGAACTCAGCCCGGCTCTTAGGCAGTGGGTGGAATATCTGCCTCCCATTTCTAAATGATTCAGAAGACGCTTTAAAGGGCAAGCTGGGGCTCCTAGCAGCCTGTGGGGGCCGCCCGGCGGCTTGCGCAGGCGCCGGTGAGGGGCACGCGTAGGTGCCGGAGGAGACAGCTGCCTCCCTGCCCCAGCCGGCTGCTGCCTGTGGGAATGCGGGGCAAGTGCCATCAGATCTTCTGACGTTTAAAGAGAAGCTGGAAAGCCACATTTTTATACTCAATCTTCTGGCTCCTTTCTCTGTTGGCAGCTAGTTCAAATTTATTTTCTGTTTAAATTCTATGTGGGCCAAATAGAACAGGACTGAGAGCCAGCTAGCGATTGTGCGCAGTGAGTTTGCAAACTCTGCCCCAGTGAGTCTGACTGTAATGCACACTCCAGGGCCACAGAGGCAGGAGAGAAGCGGGGCGTGGGAAGGCGAGCGGCCCTTGGGTGCGCAGAAAAGGCAAGACCCCTTCTCCCCATTCTGGCTGTCAGCCCTGCAGCTCAGAGAATAGTTGTCCACTCACCTGGATACCAGGTAGGCAGCCAGCAGACAGACATGGCCACTGGGGGCCTGCAGAGCTTTCCTACCTGGACGGCGGAGGCTCCATCCTAATGTGATTCATCAGCAGCCAAAGAATCAGTTACTCGACAATCTTCAGTTGTCTTCCTGAATCACAACTTTAAAATGTCTTCAGAGAATTGCTTGGGCCCTAATGTGACCTCACTTTTTATAAGGCAGGTGCTTGATGACTGGACTTTCTTGGGGTCACCCTAACATCTGGATTAGCTGTGGCACATGGCAGGCTTCATTGAAGGTTACCTGGTGACAGAACTGCCCTCCCATGTGAACTCGCCCTTCCCTGACACTTCTGTGTTGTGTCTTGCCGTTAACTGACTCCTCTAGTTTGTGGCTTTCGAAAGAAAAAAAAAAACACAACTCATATCTGCTTTATTCCCTCTAGTCTTGAAAGAACAGCAGATCACAAGGAAAATCTATCAGCACATGGAGTTTGTTAGATGAGCAAAGAGAGGCCAATGGCTAATTTCAGAACCTCTTTTTGGCTGAAAATCTGATCACCTTAGTCATGTTAAATTCCTTCTCTGTCTCTGGCATGTGCCACACCCCAGCTTTCTGCTCCTCGTCCTCCCTCAGGCCTTGGTTCAGGTGGTGAGCGGCACGGAGCGCTGTGACCCGCTGGGGTCTGGGCCCCTCAGTCATAGCTCACGTCACACCGTCTTCAGGCTGTCTCATTGTCCAGCTTCTCCCCGGGCCCTGAGCTCCTAGCAGACACAGGGCAGGGTGTGGGGTCGGTGGAAGTGACTGTCACAGCAGCCAGCATTTACTAATCCCCTGCCAGGTCCTGCGCTCACCAGCCTCCATAATGTCCTGGTGACTCAGGGTTTGTCATAACCCCCATCACACAGTTAAGGACACGATCCATTTTCTGTAAGTCTTAGGGGTGAGCGACCCAAGATTTGAGCTTGGGAAACTTGACTTCATTCCCGAGCTGACTCTTCCCACTTCACCCTTAGATTGCCTGTGTGGCCATGGACTGCGTCAAAGACGGCAGCCAAGACCTGTGTCAGCAGGAGGCCGTGAAGGCCTACCCCACTTTCCACTACTACCACTACGGGAAGTTTGCCGAGAAGTACGACGGCGACCGGACGGTGAGTAGAGGGAAGTGTCGTGCAGATGGGGAGGGGAAGGCAGGAAGCGGCCACTGAGGAGGGCAGCAAAGCCAGGCCACCCAGCAAGCTCAGCAGTCAGCTGTGGCGCGCCACACTGACCAGACCTAGGCCCTGGACCTATCCCGAGAGCGGAGTTTCCTTGTTTGCTACCCGGGGCCGGCCTCAGAAGCCAAGCAGACCCTGCCTGTCAGCCTACACATCTCTCGGAGCGCTGGAAGTGGCGGTAATGTGCACTTGGCTGGAAGTTTAAGTCTTCTCTCTCGCCTACCCTTCCCTACAGGAATCCGGATTTACCAGTTTTATTCGAACCCTCCGGGAGGGGGACCTCGAGAAACTAGGGAAAAGGAAGGAAGAGTTGTAATTTCTGCCTCAGAGAAAGCTTTCCCATTACACTGTGAATGATACCTGTTTTGTGTTCTTTCTGAATTTCCACACATTCTGAAGACAAAGTTTTTTATAGCCGCTTCTGGCCTTTTATACAATTTTGAAATAAAATCGAACCGTTTATCTGGCGGAGTGGTTTATTTTCTTGACGCCTGTACTGAGGCTTACACAGAGATGGGGATTCGTGTCTCCAGCCGTCCACGTCCTCTGGGAGGCGGAGAGCCCCAGTTCAGTGCCACATCTGCAGCAGGGGGCTCCTGGGGACCTGGAGCACTGGCTTCTGTCAACCGTTTGAAAGCACAACAGAGGACCTGGACCACACAATGCCGCACTGGGGAAAGGCTGGATACTGATGGGGATGTTAAGGTGACCAGGGTCTCAGGGCACTGAAGCCGCCAGTACCTAGGCATTAGCTTCTGGATCATTTCAGTTCTGATTGTGGGGAGTTTTGCTGGAGCTCATTTACATACACCTCTTTCTCCAGCTATTTCTGTCTCCAATCGACATTGCTTCTCTTCTCCCCCACTAAAGGCAATCAAGTGACCAATCAGGGCCAAGTGCAGTGGTCCGTGCTGGGCCAGTGATCTCACCCCCTCAGCCCACGCTCTCCAAGGGTGGAAAACTTGTTCTGCCTCCTGCCTGCAGACATCTCTTTCCTGACCCGCTGTGCCACCACTTCTCCCATGTTTGACACCCCACCCCTCCTCCCCGCGCGGGCCCATGTCCCACAGGGCTCCCAGAGCCCCAGCACTCTTGCCAAGCGGTGGCTTGTCTCCACAGGCAGTGGAGCAGCCTCACTTTGGCTGCTCTGCCTCACTTTTAAGGAGTGGTCCTAGGTTTGGATTCAAGGGGGCAGCTGTGTGCTGCTGTGCTCAGTGACCTTGCTGGGGGTGGCCTGCAAGGCCAGCCCTCCTCTCCTGGACCCAACCTCCGTCATTTCTGCTGCAGGATCTGCTGAAAGGAGGACAGAGCTGCACAGAGCCTCAGGGTTCCTCCGGGCTCTGTTGACTGCAGGGCCACATGTTCAGCTGCACCAAGTGAAATCCAGGTTACGAGAGCCCTTGTTCTGTGTAGGTCCCCAGCTTCCCGGCTTATCCCCTGCCACATCAGCCTGTTTCCCTTTCCCCCGAAGCAGCCACCTCTGCTGCAGCAGTAGCGCCTGTACTTTCCATGAAGGGATGGGTCTGAAAGAAGCATCCCCATAAGCATCATTAAAATAACACTTACTAAGCTCCCACTGGGGACTGTGTGCTGTCATGCAAGGGTGCATTTACTCCTGACTCGGTGCCGCGGACCCATTCCTGCCAGCCCCTCCCGAGAGCATAAAAGAATGTGCTCCTGGGTGTCCCTCATGGTTATTTGGAGTATTTGTGGAAGGAACTTATTTGCTTGCATCTTTTTAAAAGGTCACACCCAACTTCCTGGCCAAGGAGGCTTCGTGCTGACCATCAAGGTGCAGGGCTTCCTTTCTGTCCATTCCACAGTCTCACAGTTCAGATTTTCCTGGCCCAGCTTCTGTGTGAGGACCTGCGAGCACCATGAAGTGACAACTTCGTCGCACCACTCTTTATTCACAGGATTTATTCATTATCAGGCCTTCGTCAGGATGTCATGGGTTTGCTATGACTCTGGGCATCACCTGAGCGAGTGCATCCCTGCTCGGGGAGCTGTTTCTGCAGACAGAGCCCCTTCCCTCCAACCACGACCCCCCCACATTCACGCAGAGCTCCAGGCAGATCGAGTCAGTAATTTAGATTTTCACCAGCAATGAGCCATATAAGATCGTTTCTCTGCATCCTCACCAGCAATTGGCATTGCCACTATTTTTTTTTTTTAGCTCTTCTAATATATATGTAGTAATAGTGCATCATGGTCTTCATGTACATTTTCCTAGTGACAATTTTTTTTGTGAGCTCATTTTCCATTTGCATATCCTCTCCAGTGAAATGTCACTTCCTATTTTCTGCCCATTTTCTTACTGGATTGTTTAGGGCTCTACTGTTGCATTTTATGTTCTTTATTATGAATACAAGTCCATTGTCAGATGTGTGGTTTGCAGATATTTTATCTCAGTCTCACCTTTTCACCTTTCACCAGGTCTTTTGAAGAGGAAAATGTTTAATGAGGCTCAATGTAGTTTTTTCTTCATGGATCATGTTTTTGGTGTCATGTCTGAATGTATAACCAAATCTTATGTAGCAAAGATTTCCTCTTTTTTTTCCTAAAGTTTTAAATTAAAATGTATAACCTGTTTTGAGTTCATTCTTATATAAGGTCAAGGTTAGGTTCCAGCATCATTTGTTGAAAAGACTACTGAATCTGCACCTTTGTCAAAAAGCAGTTGGTTGTTCTTGTATGAGTCTGTTTTCTGAGTTTTCTAATCTGTCCCATGATCTATGTGTCTATCCCACCAACAATACACACTCTTAATTATTCAGTACACAAAATAAGTCTTGTAATCAGGTAGGCTGATTTCTCCCATTAGTTTTCTTTTTCAAAACCGCTTTAGTAATTCTAGTTCTTTTGCATTTCTATCTAAATTTAGCAATAATCTTGACTGCATCAAAATGTTTTTCTGGGATTTTTATAGGAATTACATTAAGCCTGTATATAAAGATTCTTAAGTAATTCTGAATGTACATGTGTGTGTTATAAATACACACACAGCCTCAGTTATCAGGACCGGCTCGTAGGTGCAGCCGAGCGAGCTGAGCCAACATTGCCGTTGGCGAGGAACTGGGTTTGTCATAGAACCTAGGCGGAGGCCCTTCGAGAAATCCCGCCTTGGCCAAGAACTGAAACTGATTGGCGAGTATGGGCACCGGGACAAGCGTGAGGTCTGGAGGATCGAATTTACTCAGGCCAAGATCCACATGGCTGCCAGAGATGCTAACGCCTAACCAAAAGGGCCCGCGGGGTCTCTTCGAAAGCAGCGCTCTCCTGCAGCGACTCGTGTGCATCGGGGCACTGGGGTACATCCTGGGCCTCCGAACTGAGGATGTGCTGCAGAGGCGACTGCAGACCCAGGTCTTCCAGCGAGGCCTGGCCAAGACCGCCCTCCACACCCGTGTCCTCACCCGCCAGCGCCACAGCAGGTCTGCGAGCAGGCGAACATCCCATCCTTCGTCGTGCGCCTGGACGCCCAGCTGCACATGGACTTCTCCCTGCGCTCACAGACGGAGGAGGCTGCCTGGGGCAGCGTGAAGAGGAAGGGTGCCCAGCAGGACTGGGAGGGGCCGGAGCCTGGGATGACGAGGAGGAGGATTGAGCCCACCCTTCATTTTCCAGCTAGAGGATTGTCTATGTTCCAGTCATAGAACACACCGGGATGAACAGTTTAAAAAATATGTACATATACATATATGTATGTACAAATGCATATAGGCAGAAAAAGAAAAAGGCAAAATGTAAACAAGTAGTGAATCTGGGGAAAGGATATATGCAGTTTTTTATAAACGTGAAATTACTTCAAAACAAAAAGTGCCCCCCTCCGCCCAAATAATTACACATCGAAATCAAGAGAATGCCATACATAATTTAGGAGGAGGAGGAGGACAGCCCTGCTTCCTGCATGGCCAGCAGCCAGCACTCCCCAGGCCCTGGAGAGGACCACCCAGGTTGGCCGAGAGCCTGGCCCAGCACCTTGGCAGAGGGTGTGACCTCAGGGAGATCACAAGCCCAGCTCAGGTCCACAGCACAAGTGGGAGTGAGGTGGTGCCCATGCGGATCCAGAGAGAAACAGGCTTCAGCATCCGTGACACTGTCAGAAACAGGACCAGTGGCCCTCAGCCCCACCCTTCCAGTGCAGGGTTGGCCAGAAGAGAACCAGGTTCTGCTGGAGTAGATCTAGATCCTCTCCTAGCCTTCATGGGAACAGAGTGACCCTTTGCCACACCTTGAGAAACCAGACATTCACTCAAAGAGGCACCCGAGGTTCCCTGAAGATAACTTTCTCATCTACTGAATCAGACTGAGATCATGATTTCTATAAAAGCATTAATACAAAAACATGCCTGTTTCTCTGAACAACAGACAGAGGGTAAACACAGTGTTTTTCCTTGTCACCCCCACCCTTATTCATTGTCAAGATTACACTTAGCCAAAGTCAGCAGTGGTCTGAAAACATTAAATGGAAAATTCCAGAAATAAATAATTCTAAAGTTTTAAAATTCATACTCTTCTGAATGGATTGATAAAATCTCTTGCTTTCTAGCTCCATCCCTTCCAGGACTGACTCATCTCTTTGTCCAGTGTATCCATGCTGTATCTGCTACTCACCTGTTAATAACTTAGTAGCATTCTTGGTTATCAGAGCCACTATTGCAGTATTGCATGCTTGTGTTCAAGTAGTTTGTGTTACATAGCAGCCTAATGCTGTGTCACAGTGTCTACATCATTCACCTTCTCAGAGACATTATATCATTTCATATCATCACAAGAAGGACGAATACAGGGCAGTGACATAGTTCAGTCAGACCATTCATGTAACTTTTATTATAGTAAATATTTATAATCATTGTACTATTATTGATCATCTTTTACTGTGCCTAATTTATAAATTAAACTATCATATGTACATATGCTTAGAAATACATTCATATATGATGTGGTTTTGGGCATCCACTGGGAGTTTTAGTTATATATTCCCCATGGGTAAGTAACTGTATGCAACTCCTCCATTCCTGATCAAATTCGGGTTCAGGAACCTGGTCGGGTTCAGGTATCCTGGTCAGACCTGGCCTGCATTCCAGATCTCATATCTCAGTTAATTTCATCCAAGACTGTCTGCTCACTCTCAACAAAATCCATCAGAACCTTTTCACACTGCTCACCAATCCTTGATAGCTCATTTTCATGCAATATTTTTCTTCACTGATTTTCAAGGTAGTACATGAATTATAAGAAACCTTGAAAAATGCAGAAAAGCATGCTGAAGAAAATTTAAATCACTAAACTCTGATCTTCATCAGTAACTATTGAATATTTTTCACTTGCACGCAAAATGAAAGCTTACTGATTTATAGCCTCTAAAAATGTACAGACTCTTGAATATTTTCTTCCATCCTTAGATATTCTTTCTCAACAAAATTAGCAGAATTTCTTAGCTTAGGTGCTACTGACATTTTGCATCAGATAATTCCTGTGCATTTTAGGGTGTTTGGCAACATTTCTGGATGCCAGGAGCTCTTGCCCCTTGGAGACAGGTTGCAACGGTCAAAACTGACTCCAGATTTTGTCACATGTCCCTTTTTTCCTTAGAGGAAAAAATCATCCCCAGTTGAGAATCATTACTGTAGAGCACTCCAGCATATATAAATCCTATCAATTATAAATCCATACATTGGATATGTTATTGGATACATTGGATACAGTTGTTCTCCAGTGTAACTAATACTAAGACATATCTGATTGTATTACTGTATGTATTTTCAGAGGTGATTTCCTGGGTCAAAGTATATGCTTATTTTTCAGACCTGTGATATTTTAAATTTTCCTCCCAATATTTACCTTTTTATAAGAATTTATGACATTGTAAACTCTTACTAGATCTGAGGATTGTAATTTTTAAAGATTTTAGCATTGGAGGAGTGGCGGTAAAAAACTAGGGCTTTGAACTGTGCTGTATCCCCTAGTCCAGTGATGGCGAACTTTTTAGAGACTAAGCACCCTAACTGCGACCTTTATCACCCACTTATTTCTCACAAAGCGTCAACACCGCCCCGACGTGTGCCGTTATCCAAGGTTCAGCTGCTGAGGCAGCTTGGCTCTGTGTGCCCGCTGCAGCCACACGTGCCGTGAACTCACCACCACCGCCCCAGTCCTTTTTTGTTTTTTGTCTCGAGTCAAGGTTTCATTGAGTCGCTATTCTGCCCAGACTGGACTCAGACTTGGGCACCTCCTGTGTCATCCTCGGCCTCCCAGAGTGCTGGGATTACTGGCATGCACTAACCACACCTAGCCCTAAATTTTATTTTTGGTAAAATTATAAGACAATTATTCCAGTTACATTTCATTTTGAAAACTCATCTATTTTTGTTTTAGACTGCCAGGGTGTTGTGGATGCTGTTTCTTTCTCTGCCAAATTTTCCATCTGTAACTTAATGTCACTTAGAAATTGAATAAGGATTAAAACATTGTAGAAAGTAGAGCTTAACCTAGAATCCTGTAGCAGGCCAGTAGCAGTTCTCCATCAACCCACCAGTTCACAGTCGTTGACCAAGTGCCTGGCCCACCTAATGATCCCAGCCTCCAACTCACCTCCCACCCTCTCTGCAGGCCCATAGTGAAGGACAACGTGAAATGTTTTGTTGAGGGCTGAATGTTTTGCATCTACCACATTTTTCTGGTGAGTCAACCTAATCCCCTGTGAGAGAGTAAGTCTTAACCCATACAGTCTTTAATCCCGCCTCATTAAACACTTACCCAGCCCCTTGAGGCTGAGGAGAGGAAAAGCTCAGGAGGCCTGGTCACTTGTCCAGTGTCACCAAGGTGGAAAGTGGCAGGGCTCACATGCCCTCCCATCCAGCAAGACTGAAGAGATAAAGCATCCTTCCTTCCAAGATGCCTGTATCACGTTCAACCAACAGCGACTTGGAACCTGGTCAGACCTGTGATGGCTGCATCTGTACCGGATGTCACAGACTTCTCTTGTCTGTACACTAGTGCAACAGTTCAACTATTTTCATAGCAGTTAGGTTGTGTCACGCTTTGTAAGTAATCCTGGAGATGATTTACAGGCGGGTGCATGTAGATCATATGCAAATTCTACACCATTGTTATCAGGGACCTGAGCAACCACAGATTTTGGTGGGGCTGGGTATCCAATCAATCCCTCAAAATACTGAGGGGTGACAGTATACTTACGTGTACTGAAGTAACTAGAACAACTTGGAAAAATCCAGGGAAAGATTTTTCAAAATTACTCTCCAAAATGTTGGAAATTTTTTGTTATGATTAAGTAGTTAGATGATTTCTGATATAGTTTAAATATTGCATTGTTTCTCTTGTGTGAGAAATGTAAAATATAAATAAGGAGCAAAATAGAGAATAGATACTAGGAAGGAGGAAGAACTTTTTCAAATGAGAAGGGGAACAAGAGATGGGGAGAAGGTGAGGAAAGGAGAAGGAATTTAAAGGAGTAAAAGAACTGAAGGGGGGTAAAGGCAGGGCTTTTATAAACAGGAAGGGGAAGAAGGTTTGCAGGGAGGGGAGGGAAAGAGGACCCCCCCCAAATAATTAAGACGTGTTATGTACATGTATAAATTCCTCATGGTGAGTGTGATCATTGTGTACTGCAAACATTTACTAATAAAAATTATTCGTGAGGTATTACTACCTTTAACTCTCCTGAAAACTGTTTCTGAAAAACATTCAATAAGAAGCTGTTTATGTACATCCATTCACATTATCAGTGCAATACAGGGTCCATGTGTCTACACAGATACTTTTTATTCTGTTTTTTATTTTGTTTTATTTTTGGTAGCAGGGATCGAGCTCATGCCCTCATGCTTGCAGTTGCTTATGCCTCTGAGCTGTATCCCCAGCCCCAGTGTCTACACAGATCTTGACTGCAAGGCTCCAAGTTAGCAAAACAAGTGATGGACTCCACTGTCTATTTGTCTGGACCACAAAAGGAGCAGCACGTGAAGAATATAATGCTTCAGATGCTGCTGAATCACTGGGTGTCGGCCTATCACCGATGCTGGGAGTCTGCCCAGCAGATGTCTCCTCTAGCAGGATGTTAAGGCCTCCGCCCGACTCAGACTCGAATTCCTGTCATCTCCTGACTGCCTTCCAAACATCCGCTTTCTGCACAAATTGGTCTGGGTTTCAAAGTTCTTTAACTCAAGAAACAAACTAAGCACAGAGAGGCTTATCTGAATGCAGGCAGACATTTCATTTTCAAAAGTCTCCAGCTTGTTGGAAAATAAAAGAGGTGTCTGAGGAAGGAAAATTACTGATAACGTTACCTTGTGTGATGAGTCAGCCCAGGTGGGGACGGGGAGGGGCGCATTCAGCTGTAGGAGGTAGCCGCCAGAATCTGGGCTGTAACATCTTACATACATATTCAAACCATCCACTTATTTTCAGCCTCAATCTCAGCTGTACCTGGGCCCTCCAGATCCCCAGCCCCCGCAGAGTTCTGTAGTGCAAACCTGCTTCTGGACTTTGCCGATGCAAGGTTGGGCTTCTGGTCTGCAACAGTAACCACCAAAGCACTGCTACCCAGCACCATTCTTACCTTAAAAGCGACATCTTCGCCGGGCTCAGTGCTGCTTGCCTGTAATCTCAGCACTCTGGGAGGCTGAGGCACAAGGATCAAAAGTTCAAGCCAAGCCCACGTGACTTTACAATTAAACAATTTAGTGAGACTCTGTCTCAAAATAAAGAAAACTAAAAAGGTCTGGGGAGGTAGCTGAGTGCAAAGGCCCTGGGTTCCATCTCCAGTACTACAAAAAAGAGTTTCTATCTCCTAGGCTCTCACAGACACAGCCACCAGTCCTGAGACCCAGAGGGATACAATTTGGGGGGAGCTTTAAGAAAAAGGATACAAAATTAGAAACAAAAGCCAATATAAATTTAGAATAGAAAAGAGTTCACAAGTTAAACACAAACGATATACTACAAATAACGCAAAATCCAGAAACATAGCAGTAGTTTTCTTCCAATTTAGTGTTGGAGTTGCAGGGGTCTGCTCCTTTCCTGGCCACCTATGGAAAGGAACAGGCGCCCCCCGCATTAGCCTCCGCCCTGGCCTGCTTGCTTCTGTTCCACAGTGGTTGTCCCAAGGGCATTATGTCTATTTTATGTTTGTTTATTGCCTTCTTTATTAGAATCCAAGCTCTCAAGGACAAAGACATTTTCTGATCAGTTCACATTTTGCCCCCAAACCCGGAATGTGGTAAGCCCCTTCCTGTCTCAATTCCCTCATGGAGTCAGTTCTGGGAGCCACTCTCTTACCACGCAAGGCGAGTACTGCAACCCACAGACGCTCAAATCCCTTCTATAACATGGCTTACTATTTGCCTATTATTTGCATATACTTTAAATCATTTCTAACAATTACTCACAATACTGAACGTGATGTAAATGTTATGGAGTTGTTATAGTGTGTTATTAGGGGATAATGGCAAGAACGTCTGTACATGTTCACAACACACAAGATCTTAAAAGATATTTTTGATCTTTCGTTGGTTGAATCCATGGATGTGGGTCCCAAGGTTACAGAGCTAACTGGATTCAGTGAGTGTTGAGTGAACTTTAGAGATTTTCACATAGCATTTCATAATTTATAAAATACGTGTAACGAATGACCTAGTTTTTGTTTCCATTTTTAAAAAGTAATATGCAGGAATAGAGATAGGGCTCAGTGGTAGAATGTTTGCCTTGTATTTGCCAGGCCTTGGGTTGGATCAACACATGTACACACTCACACACACACACACACACACACACGCATACACGCATGCACACACACATGCGCACACATGAAGAAATATGCCTGGGGGAAAAAAAGAGCAAAAATAGATCAAAATATTAAAATTGATTATGGGTGAGTTACATTTTCTTCATCCTGATTTTCTAGATAGTCTAATTTCTCTTCAATGATATACTTCTTTACTTAAAGTGGAGGTGAAATTCTCCTGACAAATGTAAAGTAAAAAAGCTAGATATAAAATGTATTTGCTATGATCCTGATTTGTTCAAGGTTTATTTAAGTTGAAAAACTCCTGTGAGGGCAATGCAATGATCGTCTGACAGTGGTGTCCTCTGGAAGCTGGGATAACAGGTGCTTTCCACTCCTCCCTACTTTCTTAGGTTTTTGCAGATTTAATCATGGGCATGAATTACTTTGATAATGCATGAAAATAAAAATGCCAAATGTGACTATGAAAAGGCGTGGGGTTGAGAAAAATGAGGTTCTGTTAAACAAGATCTGACTAGCGAAGGGGTGGCATTCAAAGGGGAAATGAGAGGTTGAAAGGATACTGGGAAGGGAGGCTAAAGTGGGAATGAGGGCCCTGATGAAATTAAGACAAGATAGTAATAGGGGAACAGGGGACCAACCACAGCAGGGGTGGATGTAATAACGAAGAAGTAGAGCAGAAAAAGTATGGTGGACTTTTTCTCCATTTTGATTGAAATATGTACCCACCTTGAGAGCTTCCTAAATCAGTTCTAGAATAATAAATTAATGAGAATTCTATATAAGGGAGGGAGACAAAATTGAGTAGGAGATAAGTGAATATCAGATTATAAACTTTTAAAATAAGGAGTGAAGAAAAATTATATTCTGAAATTGCTCCAAATGCCTTCTTGACTCCAGTTTTTCAAGTGAGGCATCTAATCGGGATATTCATGACTTGACTTAATTGTGAATTAAGTCCATGTGTTGATGATTGGCTGTAACTACACATAACAGGACACACTCTTTGGTCTCTGAAGACTACCTGGTAATGGAATAATAATGATAATTAGGCGCGGTGAATCCACCTTCTCACTGTGAAATAGAATGCCAAATAGCAGTAGTTAGTATTCATTGAAAGCAGCATGTGAATAATCAGATAAAGAAAAGTACTTAGTGGAGGCAAAAGACACTTAGGGAAAAATTCTTTAACATTTATTTTTGTAGCACAATAAAATAAAATGTGAGTTAGTTTTAAAATTCATAGCTTATCTAGAGGAACTCTGTGGGACTTATTGCCTACAAAGAAAATTAATTTAAAAAGAGAACTAGAGACTGTATTATAAAATAGAAGGAATTCAAGTCTCTTTTCACTAGAATATACATTGATATGTGAAAATGCTTTTAATTAGAGATAATTAAAATAATGGACTATATTTAAAATAATTGCATATTAAAAGATGCCTACAAAATGATGGGAACTTGGCTATAAAATTTTAATATGAACAATATCAAGGCATAATAATACCTTGTCTTACATGAATATGTTTTTCACTAATCTATCTTTTCACCTCACTTGCCCTTCTTTTGCCAAGAAGGAAAAAAAAAAAAACTTCACTAATTTATAGACCCTGATTCAGGAGGCTGGGAAGAAATTTATTGAAGTTATATATCTGTGGCAAAGTTATAATTATAAATTCTCATCCTGAATTAAAACATAAAAGTAATGGATCTCATGAAATATATAAATGTATATATTTTAGTATTTATATATCTATAGATAGTTGCATATTTAATATATGACAGGTCTGAGTGTTCCTCACATTAATAGCAAACTTAAAAGGAAATAAAACTAGAAAGTTTACCTACAAAGAGTTTATATTCAAGTTAAATATTTAATTTGAGCATCATCTAAGTAGTAATAAAATGAAATGCGAATTAAAACAATAAGGAATTCTGTTCCTCATTCAAGTTAGCAAAGTATGTTTTAAAGAACATATCCAAAACAACTTCATCAATCATCACCAACAGCATTTTACAATGATTCAGGCATTTTGAAAAGTAATCTGTAAAGATATGTTGGGGGGCACAAAAAGGTTGTAACTCAATGTGGGAATTCCAGTTGTAGGAACATAGCCTAAGGAAATAATCCCAAACGTGGAAAGCAAAAAAAAACCATAAACAAAAGATAAAAAACAAAAATCTTCAGCCATGCATTATTAATAATGGGGAAAAAAAGGAGAGAAGAGCCTAAAAATTACCCAAACATCTAATAAAAGAATGCATAAATTGAGGTACATTTATTTTGTATATTCTGCAGGTGGTAAAAATGATAGTTATGAAAACTAGGGAGAAAAAAGGAAAAGACCTTATGGTGGGTTTAATTTTAATAGCAGGTGTTGGGCGTGGTGGTGCACACCTGTAATCCTGGCACTTGGGAGGCTGAGGTAGGAGGATCATTGTGAGTTTGAGACCAGCCTGGGCTACAAACTGAACTCAAGGCCAACCTCAACTGCATAGTGAAACCTTGTCTCAAAAAGATAAAAATAAATAAATAAATAAATTTTAACAGCAGACTGTAAATTTGAATATACCATATGATTGCAAATCTCCAAAGACATGTTTTAAAAAAAAAAAATACCAGAAGAAAATACCTGAAAAGATATTAGGCTGTTAGGGTGATGAGAGTTTAAGAACTTTGGTTCTTAACTTTTCTCTACTTTCTACATTTTCATAATGTGATTGTATTATTTAAAATGAAATGTAATTAAATTTTAAAATTTTCTTGTTTGGGATTTTTTTGTTTGTCTGCAATATGTCTCCAGTTCTTCGCTAGTGCTACTAAGACTCTGAAACCCAAATAAAAACAATTTATCTTTTTCCAGGCATGGTTACACATACCTATAGTCCCAGCACCCAGAAGGCTGAGGCAGGAGGATTGCTGTGAGTTCAAGGCCAGCCTGGGCTACATAGTGAGTTCAAGGCCAGCCTGGACTGCATAGTGAGACCCTGTCTCAAAAAACAGGGTTGGGGATTTAGCTCAGCCTTGCAGGTGTGAGGTTGTGAGTTTGATCCCCAGTCTCAAAACAACAACGACAACAAATTTAACTTTTTAACAAAGATTTTAGGGAAAAATTTCGGTACACTGCAGGTGAAAATGTTCATGATAAAGTGTGATGTAAAATATTTGAATACTAAATGTTTTCTCTAGTATGATTCTGATTTTTGTTTTAAAACATTTTTTATTAAAAGTAAGGCTTGGCCTTTTTCGATATATAACACAAAAAGCACTTGCATCAAAAGAAAAACTAGTTAAATTGGACTACATTAAAATTTTAAAAAGCCAGGCATGGTGGTGCACACCTTTAATCCCAGCACTCAGGAGGCCAAGGTAGGAGGAGCGTTGTGAGTTCTAGGTCGATTTGGGCTACAACTTGAGCACAAGGTCGGCCTGAGCTACACAGTATGACCCTGCCTCAAAAAACTAGGGCCAGGAGTTTGGCTCAGTGGCCTAAGCACCTGTCTGGCAGGTGTGAGGTTGTGAGTTTGATCCCTGGTGCCACATAAATAAATAAATTAAATTAAATTAAATTAAAGCCCTCCCTGGGCATGGGGGTACACTCCTATTGTTCCAGCTACTCAAAAAGTTGAGGCAGGAGAATCAAGTGTGAGAACAACCTGGAAAACTTAGCATGGCCCTGTATAAAAATTTGAAAAAGAGGGCTGAGGATGTAACCCAGTGACAGAGCACCCCTGGGTTAGGTCTTCAATGCCACAAAAAAATAAAAAAAGAAAAATAGGGCTGGAGTGTAATTAAGTGGTATAGGTCTCACTTACTATGTGGAAAGCCCCGGGTTCAGTGCCTCGCTTCTAAACAAACAAACAAGCAAACAAAAAAAGCCACTAAAAATAAAAAATAAAACATTTTGTGCCTCAAAAGACACCCTTGAGAAAATGAAAAAGATACCAGAATGGGGGGAAATGTTTGCAAATCAAATATCTGATAGGAATTCATATGCAGGGTATATATATTTTTAAAACTCTTGCAACTCAACAGTAAGAAGTTCAAGTTTAAAAATGGCCCCACTATTTAAATAAACATTTTTTCAGAGAAGATATGCAAACGGCCAATAAGCCTGTGAAAAGATACCCAGAGTCATTAGTTATTAGAGAAATACACCTCAGTACCACAGTTCTGAGATAGCATTTCACAGCCACTACGATGGTGTTATGGTTTATACATTGTGTCAACTTGAGAAGTCTAGAAGCTTAATTAACTAACTCAACAGCTCTACATCCTGGGGTGTAGAGCACAAGCAGTTACCTATTCTTTGTGTCAATTTGAGAAAGTCAGAAGTTTAACTGAGAGACTTAGCAGGGAGCCAGGGTTCTTACTTTGTAAATATCCTCATCCTGTGCAAGGAAGGCAAGGATGTTTGTGAATGCTACATCCACCCTGGGGGGAGAAGAGGCTTGTTCTTGCCCCTTTTACTCTGGCTGCTTTTGCTCAGCTGCTGCCTTGAAGTGTTGCCCCTGTGCCATGCCACCGTGCCTTGGAGCCAGCTGATTATGGACTGAAACCTCCAAAAACTGTAAGATAAATAAACCTTTCTTTCCCTAATTTTGGGTGTTGGGTGTTTTATCCCAGCAAGGAGGAAAAAGTAACTAAGACAGATGGCTAAAGCAGAAAGACAGACTGCAAATCGTGTTGATGCAGATGTGAAGTTAGAACTCATGTGGGAATGTAACAATGGTGTAACTGCTTTGGAAAACGGTTCTGAAGTTCCTCAAACAGTTAAACACAGAGTTACCATATGAGCCAACAACTACATTCATGGGAGAAATGAAAATGTATGCCCACACATGAATGTTCATAGCAGCCTTACGTATAAGAGCCAAAAAATGAAAACAACCTACACGCATCAACAGATGAATGGATAATGAAGTGTGCTATATATGGATACAATGGGAAAACAGCCAATGGGAGGAGGTCCTGACACGTGCTACATTGCAGATGAACTTCAAGAACATGCTGCGTTTAAGAAGCTGATCCCAAAGACCGCATATTGTATGATGCTGCTTGCACAAAATGTGTAAACCAGGCCAATCTATAGGGGCAAAAAATTAGGTTAGTGGTTTCCCAGAGCTGGAAGGTAGGAGAGTAAAGTATGTTTATGGGGCTTCCTTTTGGAATCACAAAAATATTCTAAAGTCGTTTGGCTTGTTGAGGTTTACTTGGGGCAGGGAGTGGACTGCGGATGGAACCCCGGGTCCCTGGCACGCAGTGTTTTCTGTGTGTTAAGTGTGTGCTCTATCACTGAGTGACGCTTCCAGGCTGACAGTCGAACATTAGATTGCAGAGATGGTTGTCAAACTCTGTAAGTAGGGAAGACTCTTGAAGACACTGGTGTAGGCAAAGACTTTATGAATAAAAGCCAGACTGCACAGGAGTTAATGCAAAGAATTAACAAATGGGATCTCATCATATTGAAAAGTTTTTGTACAGCAAGAGAAACCACCAACAGTGTGAGGAGACTACCCACAATGTGGGAGAAAATGTTTGCCAGCTATCCCTCAGATAAAGGATTACCATCGAGAATGTATAAATAACTAAAAAAAAATCAGTCCTCCGAGATTTAAAGACCCAGTCCAAAAATGGGCATCTGAGATGAACACATACTTTTCAAATGAAGAAGTACAAACAGCAAATAAATAATGAAAAAATGTTCAACAGCACTTGGTCATTTGAGAGATGCAAATTAAAACAACACTGAGATTCCACCTCACCTCAGAAAGAATGGTTAGTATTAAGAAGTCAACCAATAACAAGTGCTGGAGGGGCTGTGGGGAAAAAGGCACTCTTCTCCACTGTTGGTGGGGATGCAGGCCGGTGCAACCACTGTGGAAGTCAGTGTGGAGATTCCTCAAAAAGCTAGGATTGGAGGTCCCATTTGACCCAGCTATTCTCCTTCTGGGTATCTTCCCAAAAGAATTAAAAACATCACACCACAGAGATATATGTGCACCTATGTTTATAGCAGTGCAGTTCATAATAGCCAGATCTTTGAAACAACCTAAATACCCCTCGACTGAGGAATGGACAAAAAACATGTGGTATTCCTATATAATGGAATACTACTCAGCTATAAAGAACAATAAATTAGACATTTTCACACTTAAATGGATGCACCTTGAGAACATACTTACCAGTAAAATAAATAAGTCACACATGTGTAAACATCATATTGTTTCACTTGTGTGACAAACTGAAAGTAAAATTATATATATGTTTATGTATAAGAATATAAAAGATAGTTAAGATAGTTAAAAAAAAAAAAAA